>DWJZ01001080.1:0-25679 GCA_018249125.1 Asbolis capucinus | reverse complement strand
ATTTACGTTGGATTTGCGAGTCTTACGAGTTTGTTTTTAAATCTAATTTATTTCCAGATAAATCTAGAACTAACAGAGCATGTCTTGGGTTACATCGTGGACGGGGATCACAAATGGCCGAGAGAGGGCGCCATATTGATATTTTTACCAGGCATAGCAGAGATCATGTCGCTGCATGATCAGCTAGTAGAGAGTCATACCTTTAGTCCCAAGTATGTATTTTTTTTTAATTTCATCTATATTTTTTTGTACTCTGTACATGTAACTTACTCTATAGTTGAAAGTGAAGCTTGTGAGGTAAATTCCTAAGAAAGAAAAAAATGTTTTAGGCAAAAGGAATGTAATAGATGAATATTTGTTCTCGGGGTATAAGTGTTAGTTCTTTATTTGTATTGTCCATGGTAATGGCGATACGGGAAATAGTGAGGGGTATGAATGTATAAGAGTGTATGTGTATTTCTATTACAAATTTTCGAGACGAATGCTCTGGGTGTGGTTTTCGAAAGTGAATGCTGGTTTTTTGAGTGAAAAAAATTAAATAAAAATGTGTTGTACTGGAACTCCATTTTCTTTTAAGCTTTTTTTTATTATTATGAGTAATAGATAATTTATACAGTCTCTGTTATTTGCTCTTTGCCAAAAAAATCTTTTTACAAAAAGACTATTTTTTACATTTTCCAAAAATAAATTTCAGAACTGGAAAATACGTCATAGTACCCCTCCATTCCACGTTATCAAGTGAAGAGCAGGCGATGGTGTTCAGGAAGCCCAGACAGGGGGCGCGCAAGATAGTGCTGGCCACCAACATCGCTGAGACCTCCGTTACTATTGACGATTGTGTGTTCGTCATAGACTGTGGACGGATGAAAGAAAAACGGTATTTTTTTATATAATTTTTTACATATTTGTAAATTTGATTTTTTTTTTCATCGTGTTTAGGCCCTTAAGTCTGTTTTTCATCGTTTTTAAACCCTTAAGTTAGTGATACGCCAGATTTATTTATTTGATACCAAATTGTGAATATCACATTTAAAATATTTTGTTATCGTGACGGTATAAATACATAAAAAAAAATTGCCGTGTTGGGGCGGCTTACAATACAAATCTCAATCCCATGCTGGCTTGCCAAGTGTCGTATAAGGCGTACAAAAGTCAGCTGCTCGGTGGTAAGACCTTCGCATAAGGATTGTTATCTTTTTGTGAGGCTCGTCTGGCTGGTAGGTTTTTTATTTATTTATATACTTTATTGTATATACACCGTATATAAAAATGTGACAGTACAAACAAAGAGTGGACACAGCACAATACAAGGGCGGCCTTATCACTCCATAGAGATTCCTTCCAGGCAACCCAGACAACTAAAGGAAAACAGAAAACTAACAGGGGTAGCGGTATACAAGAGATAGGAAAGCAAACATACACTAAGCATACTATTGGGAAGTTCTTTTTCAAAATTTTGTTGAAATTTTTTTGTATGGTACTGGTGAACTGAATGGTTCTAATCCAGGTTCGACTCAAACCGCAACATGGAGTCACTAGAATTAGTATGGGTGTCGCGGGCCAACGCGAAGCAGCGGCGGGGGCGCGCGGGGAGGGTGCGCAGCGGGGTGTGCGTGCACCTGGTGACGTCACACCGGCACCACCACCACCTGGCCGAGCAGCCCGTGCCGGAGCTGCACCGGGTGCCGCTGGAGCAGTTGCTGCTCAAGCTGAAGATACTGCCGCTGTTCCATAACATGAGTGTTCATGATGTGTTAGGTGAGGCCTTCTTTAGTTCTGACATACAAAAAAATTTCAATAAAATCGTTGCGATTAGGTCATCGAAATGAAATGAAAAGCATTTATTTCGTCTTTGGAACCAAAATCTCATTTAACGAAGGTCAAATTTCACTATAAAAAGTCCCTATATCAACTATGATATTAATAACAATGTATATATTTAAAAAAATCTATGATAAAGCCTAAAGTCTCGATAGACAATACCTATCTACCATCGGCTTTATGAACGAATGGAAAGACCATACTGTGTTTGTGTTTGTATCTTTCACATGGTAACCATAGAATAGATTAAGATACTTGCATACCATTAACAAACGACTTACCTGAATTAACTTACCTGGCTTTTCTCTTACCTACCATACCTTACTCCAACTTATTTTATCTTAGCTTACCATTTACCTGCCTTACCTGCCAACCTTATCTCAGTAAACTTTGTCTTACGTTACCTTACTTTGTAGCATCATAAGTATACATACGTACCTTATAACATCACATACTTAACAAGATTTAAACGAACAAGTGACATTAAAAATATAATAAAATTTTCAGATAAAACAATAGAACCACCAGTAAAATCAAACATAGACGGTGCCCTCATCCGTCTCCAAGACGTAGGCGCGTTGGACAAGAGTTTCGTTTTAACAGCACTAGGGAGACATCTAGCGGCGCTGCCAGTGGATGTCAGGATAGGGAAGTTGATGCTGTTCGGAGCTATCTTCTGCTGCGTTGACTCTGCTTTGACTATGGCGGCTTGCCTCAGTCATAAGAGTCCATTTGTTGCGCCGTTTGGGAAGAAGGTTGGTGTGATACTAATATTATAAAAAGTTTGTCTGTTTGTATGTTTGTCATGAATAAATTCCACCAATCCGCATTGGGCTATTGTGGTGGAGTATTCTGTAAGCCTCCTCAGTATGAGGAGACAACTGCGATGGTTCAATAATGGGTTGAAGCCAGGCATTCCTTTGCTAATATGTACATCTTATGTACATGTACAATGGAGTTTTAGGGATGGTATTACTAAATATTATATATTTATTCATGTACATATATCGCGCTGTCTTGAAAGTACTACATGTCAAGACATGTAAACGTTTGCCAAAACATTGCCATTTGGCAAGAAATTTATCATTTGACAAGACATGCATATATACAGTCACATTGTTGAGTCAAAAAGTTAAATATGTTATATTTATTTGTCACTACTGTTTATGTAATTTGTACAAATTATACAAAAATATACGCAAGTGCGAATTATACAAAAATATTCTTTACCAGGCTGAAGCTGATGCGAAGAGAAGAGACTTCGCCTGCTTCAATAGTGATCAGCTGACAACTTTAAGGGCTTACAGAGTGAGTGAATTCAACCAAATACATATATGTATATAATCTGTAAGTTATGTATGTTTCGGGCCAAGATGCCTGAAATAAATTGAAAAAAAAAAAAAAGAATTCAACCATCAATGGCTCTTATGCCATGCTCGTGTATGAACCACAGGTACCAAGTTTTTGATATTCTAAATACAATTTTAAGAATGTATAGGAAATTTACTGTATCAATTCGTCTGTCAGCCTTTGGACATCCATTGTTGGATATAGGACAGTTTAAATTAGCCACTGGTTATTTGTGATGAGTCCTGACTCTTAAATCCACCGGATGCTCGATATCTTCCTCCTGCTGTCTATCTGGTTGGGGCTCGATGTCCACCTGGTCAGGGGTGGACCGAGGCTCCTTTTTCCAAAACCGGGTAGATGTAAAAAAATTATGAAAGGGTGTTCACAAAAATAATAACTGGAGATCCAGCATAATATGTTTGAATTTCAACCTTAATTTAATATCTCATAGAATTGTTTTGTCATCGGCAGTTCTGAAATTGAAAGTTTATGCCAAATGTATGGCAGTGTGCGTAATATTTCGTATTTATTGATTTGAATTGTTTCCAATGCTAATGCAAATTTTTCTGCACTCCTTCTCCATATAAACTGTGCCAAATTTCATAGACCTCCGTAGTTGTAATATTTGTAAAAAGGTGTAAAACATTTTTGCTTCATGTATTAATATAGATTGTTTACAGAAATGGCAACAGGCAATGAAGTCGAGTACGCACGCGGGGCTGGTGTTCGCGAACGAGCACTTTCTCTCGCACAAGACGCTGGTGATGTTGGCGGACATCAAGCACCAGCTGCTGGGGCTGCTGGCGTCTATCGGCTTCGTGCCCGACATGCCGGCGCTGAGGAGACGCATGGGGAAGGACTCGGTGCTGAGTCTCACTGGCGAGGAGGTTTGTATATCTTTCAAAACATCAAATTACATGAAATTACATTATTCCGAAAACCAAATGTTCCTTGACCCATAAACCCCCTAATTTCATTTTTCATTGTAATTAATTAATGTTGTTATCTGGGACCAGAGTACATTGATGACGGCCAACAGGAAGGGCATAAATGTTTAGAGCAACTCATAGGCGTTCCGCCCTTATTGTTTACCGTATAAGGGCTTATGAGTTACGCCCTTAATGTTTTCCGTTATCGATATTCAAGAGTTGCTCGTATACCTATGCTAATAATAAAACTGTAACGGGGTGAATTCTGTACATTAAGTATTTTGAAAATTTTGATGCAGGCTTTGTTATCGATATAGAGTTTGTTTTTTTTATTTATTGTCTGTCTGTCTGTTCGAGCTTCACGCAAAAACAACTGGACAGATTTAGATGAAACTTGACATAGTTGTTGTTTAAACCCCAGTTCATAGGATATGTTTTATTCAAGGAAATGACTTAGTTCCCACAGGATAACAGATTAAAATTAGTATGGCAACTCCGAAACCAATTGACCAATATAGATGAAATTTAGCATGTTTGTGGCTTATGTGAGAACAATGATTTTAGGATACTTTTTATCCCAGAAAACGGCTTTGTTCCCGTGGGATAATAGGTTAAAGTTAGTATAGCAACTTTGAAACCACTGGACAGCGCTTCTTCCAAAGCGAAGTTAGGGCAATTTCTAGTGTATAATATTTTAATATGATATGTTTGCATGTTTCAGTTGAATGTAAACGGCAACAACGACAAGTTACTGGCGGCCATACTATGTGCTGCGTTGTATCCTAATGTTGTAAAGGTACTACTAATATTATAATGAAAAATAACAGAGAATTTAAAAAATTCCAGATCGTATTTGCACCGAGTAAACTTAGTATAATTGAATGGCAATATTATCTAACAAAACAGATTTAATATCTTCCATGTACTGACAGTGTAATATATGGCAACATATATAGTGACATATGTAATATAGCAATTACTATATATCAATGCATGATGAGGATCATGATATGATGATGGTGATGATGATATGATGATGATATGACAATGGTGATAGTGATGATATGACGATAGTGATGACGATTATATGATAATAAAATGAACCTTTCCCGCCTAGGTTCTGACTCCAGAGAAGTCATTCCATATGCAAGCCGGTGGTGCCATTCCCCGCCAGCCTGGCCCGGAGGAGCTAAAGTTCAAGACCAAATCCGACGGCTACGTGGCCCTGCACCCATCTTCAGTGAACGCCAGCGTGGGCCACTACCCCAGCCCGTACCTCGTGTATCAAGAGAAGGTGAAGACGTCAAGAGTGTTTATTCGAGAATGTTCCATGGTTCCTCAGTTGCCGCTTGTATTGTTTTCTGGTATGTATGTTGTATGAATCTTATTAATATTTGGTATAATAAAAGTAATTAATAGTTCTATTAATATTACGATTGGGATGGTTTGTGGGCATGGATGCAAAGATGGTTAGATGAATGGATGTTTGTTCCTTGTTCATGCAAAATCGACTGAACAGATCTGAATGAAATTTGGCACAGGAATAGCAGCTAGTTCAGAATATTATAATAGTTTAGTTATTATAACTAGACTAGTTAGTAGAATTACTACTTAGTACTAGTTAGTAGTAGTACTACAAACTAGTTAGTAGTAGTACTACAAACTAGTTAGTAGAATACTTCAGAATACAGGCTACTTTTTATCACAGTATGTATTACGCGGGCGAAGCCGTGGGCGGAAAATATGTAGTCTTGCATAGAATAACTGACAGGCCAGTTGGTCTAGTGGTTAGTGAACCTCACTGCTGCACCGAAGGTCGTGGGTTTCAATTCCCACCCAGTTCATACTTTTCTATGATGAGCTGGAACGTTTGGTCTGTGTTTGGGTGCAAATATCTATATACATATATATCTAACAGTATATATGTATGTTTATCAGTTGTCTGATCACCATAGTATGAACTAACGCTTAGATTCGGGTCAGGTGGCCGTGTGTTGTCCATTTATTTATTTTAAATATTATGACAACTTTCAATTCAAAATGTCTATGTAAAATTCGTGTCGCATCTTAATGATATAGAGTTTTCCACTTTTACTCAAAATCTGCTGAACGGATCAGATTAAAATTGTATACAGAGATAGATTGTTGTCAAGAATAACACATAAACTACTATTTATCGACGTACCTATTACGGAGTGAAGCCGAGAGCTGATACTAGTTAAAAAATATACAACCTTATTTTTTTTTATTCGACTTAAGTATGGTAAAGCTGGGAAATATCAAAATATTTAAATAAACAGAACGATTCCCTATGTAGTACTGTGGTGTGAATTAGCTTAACTTGGCTAGATTTTACTATTAAATGTGTTGAATCAGGTTGCAACTTGGCGGTGGAACTACACAACGGGACTTTCATAGTTTCGCTAGAAGACGGTTGGATTATGTTCCAAGTGGAGAAACATGAGGTGAGTTTCATCAATTTTAGTACTTCCTATTCTAGTATTATAAAACTGAGTGTTTGTTTGTTTGAACATACTAGTCTGTGGCACTGGTTCGAATTGAAATAGATTTTTTTGTGTTATAGCGGCAACCGAAATATATCATATGTGAAAATTTCAACTGTCTAACTACGGTTCATGAGTTATAGCCTGATGACAGACGGACGGAAAAATAAACAGACAGACAGACGGACTGACATGGGAGTCTTATTATTATAGGATCCTCTACAGAGGATGGCGAGAGGTTACATCACGCTACGACCAATAACAGCTGTGCATTAATAAGTAATATGTAAAACGGGATATAATATATTTTCAAGATCTTAGTACGATTTCTCTTAAATTTAACGTGAGTGAAACCGCCGGGCACAGCTAGTGTAATATATTTGACGAAACAATTCGGTTAAATGCCTGTAAGAGAGGCGGGGTGGCAAAATAATGCGTGGTTGGTTTATTTAAAATTGTTGTAGAGTCTAAAATAATGTCGATTTATCTGTTTGGGCGGAAACTATTGGCGTTCCGTGCCCAAAGTTAAAACGGGATTCTAATACTAAGACTCTCTTGTCCGTCCGTCTGTCTGTTATTCCATTAGTCTGTCACCAGGCTATATCTAATTAACTGTGATATTTAGACAGATAAAATTTTCACTGATGTATGTATTTCTATTGCTGCGGAAAAAATAATACTAAAAAATACTAAAAAACAGACAAAACGTGTTTTTTTTTGTTTTTGCTCGATATTGAAAGCTGTTGCCGTTACGCTTGGAATATTGACAGAATACTTACAATTCAGAAAAAAAAATCTAATTAAAATAAAACAAATATTTATTGGGACGGAGTCCCATACGACAGATATTTGAAAGAAAGAAGAAAGTAATCTATGAATAATGATAATTTAAATATTCTTGTAACATTTCAGGTCGCAGAGATGCTAAAAACGATACGAGTAGAACTGATCAATCTTCTAGAAGAGAAGATCAACGACCCCTGCCTCAATCTTCTGCATTACGAGAAGGGAAACAGAATTATAAAGACCATTGTTCAGATTGTCACGAAAGACTAAGTTATTTACAGGTCAGAGACTAAAATTTTAATCTATACTTGGTGCAACTTCGATTCGGAATAAATGTAAACAAATCATAAAAAATCTTTTGTAGGGTTACCAACTTACATAAATGAGGGTTTTTTGTACTAAACTACAAATATTTTTGAAAATTAGATATTAAACTAAGTATTGATCAAACAGCAACTATAAATAAATGTAGTGATAAATATAAAAACCCACCATCACTACCATCAGGTGGGATCTCTGTCAAGCATTAACTTATTCAACGTAAAAAAAAAGTCACACAAAAAAATTACAAATTCATTCACAAATTCATACTCATCCTTAATATGAATGAGTTGACAACCTTTCAATCTATTGAAGTATTTTGTTTTATAATTTTATATTTTACTGAATTTCGTTTTATTACACTTTATGCATTTGTCAAGCAAATAGCACGCTACAAGTTAAAGTGTTTGTAAATGTAACTTTAATTCTAATGTTTGTCACAGGTTGCTAGGCAACGGTTAGTGATTAAACATTCCAGATCGAATTTGCACCGAATATAGATGTTAAAATAAAAACCACTGAAATTACAAATGAAAATTATTTAAAACTGTTTTAATGTTTGTTATTTTATCGGTTAAAATTAATGTATCGGTTTGTTTTTTGTCGGCAATGCATTGGTGATCTTTTAGTTACCTTTAATGCGACCTACGACTTCCAGTTTAAAAATAATGTATGAAATAGACATAATAAAATACTCGTTGGGGAGTTGGAATGGGATATTGCACAGGATGGCGCGAATTTTTAAGTCCTCCGACAATGCGTATGTGTGATACTCGATTTTGTTAAGACTTAACAGTCTGGTGTAATTTTTATAATCCTCCTTGTTGGAGAATTGAATTCGGATCTTGTCTTTTTCGTTAGATGCTACTTGGAAGTGGATCTTATGTTTAAAACTAAGGGCTCGGGCCGTGTTCCACGAGTCCTTGTTATGTAAAAATATTGGCTTTTTAGTGCCAGGTGGGCCAGGGGCGGTTTTTAGAACCGGTTTTGGGTGATTAGCGGTGACTATCTGCCTTGCGGGGGTGTCCACCTGCATTGAACTGTCCTTAGCGGGCTCCGCTTTTTTAGGTCTGCGCTTCTTGCGCGTCACTAGTTGAAAGTCGGCGTCTTTGTCTGTCGGTCCGTCTTTGATGGTGCTGTCTGAATCGTCAGACTCGTGATCGAGGGAGAGCGAACGCACGAGACGTCCGCACATCTTGAGTAACCAGAGCGGAATAATGTTTTTTTTTATTTTTACGTGATTTTGTAATTATGATACTTTACTTTACCCTTGCTTAGCAGCAGATATGTTATGTATTTATTTAAAACTTTACCCACCATATAATACAAAAAGGTACAGATCGGATTTTTTGCTTAGTGCATTATTTTTCAGTCAACCTTTTTTACACGTTTTACACTTGACTAAAGAAAAGGCAAATGATGTTTTTTTTTATTGCTCTGCTACTTGGTCGGAGTGAAGACTTCTTATGTTGCAAAAGTAGACAAGAACTGTCGACGGTGTCGCTGAATTTAACGTTTTTCCTTTTTTACACTTTTCAGTTTTACTTCACCTTTTGGTCTCTTGCTTTCCGCAGCCTGTGTACTCGTAGGTCACTATTTTTGACGTCATTGCGGCCGTGGCTTCCACGCAGTTCGGCGCTGATGTCTTTTTTCTTCTAAGTGACTTATATGGTGCATGGCATTGCGTTTGCGTTGCGTTTAGGGTGCGTCTTGGGTGTATGGTTCCTCTTGAGCGTTGAAGACTTTGGACATTAGCTTCTGGTTTTGGGCTGTCAAAACTCCAGATAGTTTGGCTTTCAGGAGCTCCTGTGTTTTTCAAAGAATACGGCAACTGTTTTGTTTGCAGACAGTTCTGTTTTATTCAGGTCTGCAAGGAGTTAATGGTGCTTTTTCATGTCTGATCTACATTGCGCGTTGTTTTCGTAGTAGGACTTATTTGTTATTCGTGTTTTTTGGGTATTCTTCTACTACTGATTGGCTTTTATTTTTGGCACAATTTATTTCGGTGGCTTTGGGAGCATAAGATCAAAGTATTTGTTTAATTTTATTTTATCCCAAAAACTGAAGTACATTTTTGGGTGTTTAATCGATTGTCGTATATCGATAATTCAATCGAAAAAATATTGTCACAGAGAATACAAGGGTCGCAGAATGGCTTTAGAAGTATTCGTTTCATACAATCGCTCACGTAATTACAGTTTTTCATAATTCCTTTTTCTTTTGGGCAGTGATGTGTTATTCGCTTATGAATATAAATATATATACATATATCTGTCATCGGCTTTATAAACGACACAAGCTTATGACTGTGCGCTAGTGTAGGCTGTAACAAAAAATTGCTGGTAGAAAAAAGCTTGTGGTATACTTTTTAAAAAACCTTATTCTTTTACAAAGGTTTTTAGCCCGATCTGAACTGATGGGATGATCTGGTGCTGATTTTCATTTTGTTTGATAGGTTCGTATCATGACTGAAACAAATCGTTTATTTCAATCACCGGTCGGTAACCTTTTCTTCTATGAGAGTCATAAAGAATATTGAAACAGACCACATTTCATGTTTCGTCGTCGGGAGGATTGAAACAATTTGCAAACTTACGTCGTATACATAGGGTCTGCGGGCCGCACTGCAATGGCATACAGGGCGCGTGTTGACGACCCCTGATTTAAAAGTATTCCAGTATTCAGTGTCACATTAATAGAGAAGAGAAAAGATGTCTAGTATGTTTGTCCAGTTTGAGATAGCATAGTGGGAAGATTGGAATGTTCAATGTTCCCAATAAAGTGATTTTATTCTAAATTGCGTAACACCAATGCCTTCTCGACTAAATAAACGACGTAGCTACATTATTTTGTCAAACAAATTTGGTTTGTTTCGTTATTATCGCCATTTCTATAGAATGATTCAGTATTAGGGTAAATGTGGGATAGATGCCCAACGTCTACAGATGTTCTTGAAAAACAAAATGGACTAAAAAAAAACTATTTAAAAATATTGTACTCTTGTTATGGTTAGTGTATTTATCAATAAAGAAAATAAATGAGATTATTTCATATTATCTTTATTGGTTTTGTAATTTAAAAAAAAATGTCTTATGAACGAGCTAAAAAAAATATGTCCCACACATTAGATGCCGCAACGAGAATATGACCTGGGGTATAGTTGCACTAAGGGAATAATGAAAGAATAATGTATCTTTGTAAACTTTAATCGACTTCAATCAAATGGCATAATCGTCTTTGGTAAGTACTAAATTAAAATTGTGTTCTTTAAGTATATTAATTCTAAATTTTCATAACTTTAATCAATGGTACAAGGGTTTTAGATATTAAAACTTTTAAAATATGACATATTATTTCATTTATCTTTGAACGTTTTCGTCAGAACTTCGGAGTACTAAAAATATTGTTTATTAAATATTTGTTTTCTTTTTTCATGTTGCAATTTTATACCGTAACATTGATTACAATAATCTCCGTACATGGTACAGGTTTCGTGCAACCAGTTTTTACACATGAGGCTGTATCCAGTCTATCTTCGACTTTGTCGTCTTTCGTCTTTGTCGTTCTTCGTCATCAAAATCTTCAAAACACTCCACACATTCATTTGTCGCATTCGGAGAAGAGTGATGCAAAATTTTCTTCGTTTCTTTCTTTCTTTAACAATATTTTGTTTTTGAGCTTTGCTAACAGGAGTTCTGCGACTTCTCTTAGTCTGATCTCTTTCTTTATTTCTACTTAATTCAGCTCTTCGGTTAACAATCTCATTTTCTTTGAGTGAATCATCCAAACTTCCGTTGATCTCATCTAGAGCTGCTTTAGTACTTTTGTTCATAACTTTCCTAGGCTGTATGCTACCTTTGCATGCTATGTTCGGATTAGCTTTTTCTTTAGTTTTTTTGTTAATAGGAACAATTTATTTTTCTTTTAACGAATCATTCGAGCCACAGGTCACACTGCCCTCTGTGTTCTCTGAATCTGTTCTAGTACTCTTTTTTGACAAGTTTTTAGGTCAATTGGTAATTTTGCGTGGGATATTAGGAGAAGCTTGAATTATACTTTTTTAGCAATAGTATTTTCCTTAGTAGTCACGACTGCAACTGATTGCTTTCGTCTTTTTTATAAAGGTACCAGAATTATATGCACAGGAGAAAATTCTTGTAAAAACTCGCCTGGTGTCTCCATATGTTTTTGTACCCTTTTTACATACATAATTAAATTACATTCAAATTGATATATTTGATATATCAACAGACTATCCATACAAAAATATTATCACTTACCAAATAACTTTTAAAAAACGTTCACGTGAAGATTATACGTAAAATAAATTCGTCAATTTATCGCCTTCGACAAAGTGTTTTGCGCCAATACTCGATACGCCCATACAAGAACGCTTGGCGTCGATTAGTGGGACGGAGGGGGTACGCTTGTATTAAAACGGAAGACCTTGAGTATAGTACAGGCACAAGTCGCTACGTGTTTACTTAGGCTACTATCTCACTAGGGCATCCATATTTACCCTACATGTAGCGCCCTCTGTTGTCTGTAATTTAGATGATGTTTCGCCTTTGTTTTCAATTAGTTCAAACTGTCACCTAACATAATGGCTCCAACTCATCGATGGCCCAATACTGAGCACGGATCTCTCCTCATACTGAGGAGGTGTAGAGAATACTCGTTGCTCCAATGCGGATTGGTGGAGGGGTTAGTGGACAACCCAGATGTCGGAGGTCTTTATGTCGCCTGTAAATCTCCGACATGGTTTGACGATTGCTATCTTATGACAACAACCGGGACCGACGGCTTTACGTGCCCTCCGAAGCACGGAAACGTCCATGAATTTTTTGCCAATAGCGGTCACCCATCCTACCGACCGCGCTTAACTTTTTGATCGGTTACGATCGAACCAAGCCGTTAGGCTACGAACGCTTCAACTTAGCATAATAGGTAATTATAAAATTCAGGTCTAGAAATGTACGTCACTTCACTAAACTGTTATTTTTTATGTGATAAAGCAAATTCTTATTCCAACTCTTTACTTGTATGAAGCCTTATTGTGTAAGTTCAGAAATACTTCAGTAATACCAACATAATAATCACGTCATTTGTATTATTGCCAACATTGACGTCATGTGTGGTCAATTTACTGGTGCATGTTTAGACTGGTGTATAATTATTTACAATATAGTTCTAATATCTAAATGTGTTAGCTATGAAATGCTTGTAAACATTTTAGAAATGGGTTGGTATGTATTATGTATATGGTATGGTATTATATAGCAGTGATAGCCTAGTAGTTTGAAGGTTGGTCTTTCAATCTGTCTCTGGGTTCGAATTCTGCGGCACGCGCTTCTAATTTTCAAAGTTATGTGCGTATCAGAAGTTCACTTGCTACGGTGAAGGAAAATATCGTAAGGAAACCTAAGAGTTCGCTATAAGAATTCTCAAAGGTATTTGAAGCATTTGACCAGCAGGTGGACGATGGTCTATACCCTTCGCGTTGTGAGAGGAAACCCGAGCCCAGTAGTGGGACAGCCATGGGTAGAAATAATGCAAAAAATGGTTTTTTGTTCGATATTTAAATTATTGATAATTTGAATAAGTTACTTGGTGCTCTAATTATTAAACTAACTTAACTTAAAAATAACTATTAATTATGCAGCCAATAAATTACATACTTGATATTATTGAAACTTTGTGCAGATAAATTTTGTTTGTTTTTAAAAAATGTTTATTTTACAACTAATTAATACTTAATGTACACTGAATACATTACTATTGTTAGTAAAATTACTTATTATTAAATTAATTATTAATTACTCTATTGTATAATAAAAAATGACTATGTTTATAAATGTCCTAATAGAAAAAATAACATAATTATAATATTTGAAATGTGATGTTATTTTAATAATTATTGATAATTTTGTAGATATATTTAGCTGTATAATTTATTCCGTGTTATTAGAATTAGTATTAGTAGAATAATTATTATATGCATCCGATATTATATTGTTATTTTCCTATTTTTATAATCTTGTAATTGAAATTGCAACATTTGTTTCTCTATGCAGTAAAGTAAAAATAATGCGTGCAAAACCGGCACGGTTTAAGCTAAAGTTATTCCTGTTTAAGTTATTTTTATGTTGGGATTATTAAATTCGTGTTGTATAAAAAGTGTTTATTTTTCCTTATTTTTTTTTAATTTTGTCGATTACTGGATTATTTGCAACGCATTATGAATTATGATTTTTTTTTCAAATTTCATTATTAATTCACGGGTTTATATTTCATGATATTAAAAAAATTAAAACGAATAGAATAAAAAGTATTTATTACATCGTTTTTTACTGGAATAGAAAAAAAAGTAGTTTACGTATGCCCCGTGGCCGTGCTTGTTATGATGGGGTTATGTAGAATTTCGCGGGATGCATGGTTTACCTTACTGCGCCAATCTAGTAAAACCCCATCTACAGTTCCAACTTCTAGACATAGCCAGTGGAGGAGGTATCGGCTGGTCATTATGTCCTCGTTCTCCTCGCATGTGTTTGTTCAAACCCCATACCTGGCAATTCAGCTTCCTCCACGAATACTACACAGTGGGACTGTTTTCATTACTTTGGTCGTTATGGATTAACATCAACCAAGACTAATAGGAGCTAGCTGACCCGTATGCCATTGGCTTTCTTTGAAGAGAAACGGTTCTGTCGGCATCGGATCAACCTTGACCTGATCAGGGTGACAGTCGCTAAATTTAGCAATCACATGTGCCAGTTCCTTGATGGTGACAGAGTTGTCCAATCTGCTGACCATAATTTCTGTACACTTGACTAGTCGAGACCAACCACTTCGGAAACCGCCTGCCCGTGGCGGCCATCTTGTTCGTATTCTTCTCGTTGTTGTCCTCGGATATTTCTGGTACCGCTGTCTGGTCAAGTGTCCTTCGGAACGAGATCCTCTCTATTCGGGTCCTGCAATGTTTATTTTTGCGTTGGCTTCAGCGATCCTCAATCCGTATGTCGTCCCTTTCTCTGCAGCGCTAGGCTGTAGAGTGAATACGACAGCCGCCGACGTTAATGGCCGTAATTTTGCCTACTGTAGGGTATGTTCTTTCGCCATTCGGGGCTGCGCGGGTTTGTCGGGTTTCTGTCTCTTGCCACAACGGTCCACCAATTTCCGCTCCTCATTTATAGCTGCAGGCGCTGGCAGAAACGGTCCTGATTCCTTTATCACTTCCTAGTCCTCCGTCTATCGGGAAATGCTCTGTAGTCGTTGGGCTGAACCGGCTTCAGCAACCTTTAAAGGCGCTTTATGGATCGCTTCCCTTAAACGCTTGTCGTTGTGGCATACCACCACTGCTGCTGGTCTTTTGGGCCCTTTCCTCTTATTACCTTCGGATGCTTCTGGCACGAGAGGATCCGTTGGATCCAGAGCGGCTCGATCATGTTGTTAAGATCGGTGGAGCTGTGGTTCGGGATTGAGTCTAGGCTCTAACTCTTCAAGGGCGAGCATAGAAGCATATATTGGTCGGTGCTCGGAGGTGTTCGATTGAAAAACAGGTTCGATTAATACTGAATTATAATATTGTTAAAAAGGGATTGAGAAACCAAAAGATTGTCGATAGAGGCACACTACACAGACATACTACTCGGCTTAGGAGCTGATTCTCGAACTCGTCCTAATCGGGAAGTCTGTGAACTTTCGCTTAGATTGCATAAACGAAAGCATCAACGACAGAATAAATGTATGTTTTTTTTAATTCATGCCATAGACTAATACACTTTCAGGATATATATCTCTGCCGTAAAATCTCGACCATTGGGACACGCAAGACACCCCCCCATCACAAAGCGGCAACCGCCGGGGAATGATACACCTATACTCCTGGTAGTATTAAGTTATGCATGTTTTATATTGTGGCAGTTTTCATTTCCAAAATGAATGCATAATTATAATGCAAGTATTAACCATTTTGTAACTGCAGATGAAATAAATATATTTTTATTTTTCAAAGTTGTGTTTCTGTTATATTTTAACCTTAAAATGTTTTTCCTTATACTGAACTAGCGTTTCCTGCGACTACGTCTGCGTGGAACAGATTTCTGTCCATTTCATCCACACATTGATCAGTTCAATAGCAGTACAGAAAAAAAAAATTACCTTTCATACTGAGTAGTCACTTAAAAAGCAGTGGCAGCCTAACGGTTTGAACTTTGGTCTCTCGAACGGGAGGTCTTGGTTTCGAATCCTGTTGGCATCTTTAATTTTCAAAATTCCTATTACAAATAAATTTTATCATTTGCTACAGTGACGGAAAATATTGTGAGAAAATCTGCGTTCCTGATACTTCTCCACAAGTTCTCGAATGTGTGCGAAGTCAGCAATCCGCATCTGGACAGCATGATGGACTAAGGGCCCCTCACATTATGAGAGAAGACCTGAGCCCAGTAATGGGACAGTTATGGGTTGAAATAATGAAACTCAGAGTTGCTACACTTTTTTACGGGATATGCATGCAAACGAGCAGATTTGTCACCTGATGGTGAGTGATCACCGCCATTGGACATTAACAACACCAAACTGCAGTGTTACTAACACGTTGCCTATTAGAAACGAATAAACCCACATACACGGGGAAGGGAAAGAAACAAAGATGTAATCAATTGCTGAAGCAAGCGGAATCAATAACGACATCAAATCAACCTCAAGCGACGACATCACAACAACCAATAACGACATCAAATCGACCTCAAACAACATCACAACAACCAATAACGACATCAAATCGACCTCAAACAACATCACAACAACCAATAACGACATCAAATATGCCTCAAACGACGACATCACAACAACCAATAACGACATCAAATCGACCTCAAACGTCGACGTCACAACAACCAATAACGACATCAAATCGACCTCAAACGACGACGTCACAACAACCAATAACAACATCAAATCAACCTCAAACGACGACGTCACAACAACCAATAACAACATCAAATCGACCTCAAACGACGACATCACAAAAACCAATAACGACATCAAATCGACCTGAAACGACGACGTCACAACAACCGATAAGGACTTCAAATCGACCTCAGATACACCAACAACATACCGCTTCAGGACAGACGACAGAAAAAGAATGGGATGAAGGATGACTGAAGAGAGAAAAAGAGAAGTGGGTCTCGAGCCCTCGCCAGAATACCAATCCTTTGGCGGCTGATTTAAGCAAGAGGGAGCCAGCCCAATAAGCTTCACAAAGTGATAGCAATCGATCCGAACTATGAGCGCTGCCTGCCAAGATTTTGTACGGCAATGTTGTATTATCGAAATTTTCATACTTTACATGGAGTAGCATAAAATTACCTACCGAGGATATACCTTAAGACACTTCACCTGGATTTTATTTAAACAAAGTACAGTCTAATCCAATAAAATACAATAGTAAAACTGTCTTCAAAGCATGGGATTCCATTCTCGGTCGGGGCCGGCATTATGTGACAGATGGATGTTTGTTCTCTGGTTATTAGTGTTAGTATTTTCCATGCCACCCACAACAAGATATTCCAGTACAAGGTATGTGGTAGGCGTTCATTAGATATAAGCTTTAATTATGTAAGACATGCCGATTCTCGTTCCGCAAGTCGTAGCGATATTGCAGCGACTTTGTCGTGGAAGCGAAGTTTGGTACTCACATTGGCAATCAGCTTTCAATTGTACCCAACGACATCCATCCCAATGTCAACGAAATATCCACTGTGTTCCGATCCTATAGACTCGAAGTTCTATTGAAGCGCAGTTAATATAAATGAGAATATCAATTTCCAGTTAGATTGCAATCGAACGACTTCAGAACTTGAACGACTTTGAAATTGGTAAAACGAGAACCAGCCGGATGGGTGTACCGAGGAATCTAGATAAGCCGTAGATATTAAATTTTTTAGATACGCATAAAATCCAGAACAAAAAATCAATCTTGGCCCGCTTGAAAAATCTAAGAACGCCCACGAATACACAAGTATCAAAATTATGCGATTATTCAGTCGTACTACAAAAATAATAGCAAACACCTCCAATTCAAAATATACTGCGAGCGAAATAAATGGCGCACATCAATCACATTTATACGAACATTGTCCAACTAACCACCCCGCCACTACAGACGTAAACACGCCTAACGACTGTCGTGGGCAAGCTCATATTTCACGCGGAGGTAAAAAATTGGAAAACCTTCTATTCTCGGTCGATTCCAATAGTGTGGATCGTAAAACGCACGTGTGTTTGGGTCTACATGTGTACACGCTTAAAGGGCAAACTTTTGGGTTAGGACCGTCCGAATCTTCTCGTTGGATTAATGTAGATGAGACTTACGTCAAAACTGATAGCTGTTTAGATCGGAAAATATTGGAAAATTATTTTATAAATCAATTAATATCTCAGGACAATTCAAACACAGCCAACTGATCTCTAAGTTGGAGCTGGTGCTATAGTGATCAGACAACTGATAAATATTTTATATTTTGTTAAAGCCATACTTTATATACGTTTTAATATTTATATATGTATGTATACTTTATATATATAGATATTTAAATAGTTTTATTACACGTTTGTTCTGTGTGGGGATTGAATCCACGACATCCAGTTTAGTAGTCAGGTTTACTAACTATTAGACCGACAGACCTGTCTACAAGCGTCTATTGTTCGTTTTTTAAATTCTAATGAGGTAAAATAGGTTGTCTGGTGATGAGGTATCACCGCTGCCCATAAACATTAAAACACATTAGGGCGTCGCCGACACGGTGACCATTTCAAATAGCTACGTATCGCCATCTGTTGTTCAATAGCCAAACTTTCTTTACAACTCAATTTGAAACCAGTCGTTGAGTATAGATGGCGTTATTGGCAGTCCAATTAGATTGTATTCTTATCGTAAACCAAAATCGTAATCGACACCTTGGGGTAGAAAGGTCGTATAAACCATTTTGTCGAAAATGAGTTATGAATGCAGTTTTATTCAGAATTTTTCGCTGCATAGACTGGTCTGTATGACGCTATCAAAGTCACAAAAAAATTGTTTGTACGGCCCAGATGACTTTAACCCCTAAACAGATATTTTGTTGGAATGTATGGCGGAAAAACCAAAAAAATAACAACTACATACATCTAGCTACGAGTTAATAAAATGTAACAACTCAAATAATTATGGGGTGTGTAAACAACCCATCGTAAATCCACGTTAACTACTAAACAAAGATACTGACAGTAAAATAAGGTTTTCCATAGCAAACAGTATGAAAAAATTACCAATCTCACATAAAAGGGTCAATATACCTATAAGCATAAAAAAAATATTAACAAAAACATTTTTAAAATTTTGTTATTTGCTCGTCCTGTAAAACAGCGTTTATGGCTTGTACGACCTTTGTACTCCAAGGTACCGAAATGTTTCTAGTTAAATCAAATCAATTAATTAACTACGGTAATTTCTAGTCCTCACGTTTAGGTATTGTCTTCATTATTTTTGTTGTTTATACTTACAAGCTAATAATTGAAGAAAACCTATATTACTCTGTCATTAAAAAATGCTATTTTGGACATGAAATTGGATTATTCTCCAACCTAATACATTATTATTTTTCGATATTTTTTTACTTGAATTAAGTTTTATTTTTTATGCAATCCACTGTTTCCCAACGTTTTCCCGCGCTCTATACGCGGCCATTTTGAACCGCGTCACGTACGGGCCGGTGGCGTAATTGGCGCCATTTACGTCCATGGCCGTCGCTTCGTTACACGTTTTTGGTACAACGTCCGCTGCAAACCAATATCTGCTACGAAATTGCGAACATTGGTAAGGGTTGCATGTGTTGGTACCCGTTCATGAGTTCAGGTGGGGCGAATTGGAATTTTAAGTTAATAGTTTAACTTCAAACCATGTTATGGGTCCAAACTTGGTAGGTTATTCGAAACGTACTTGTATTTTCTTAGGTTATATCATTAAAATTACTAGGTAGGTACAATCGAGTATACTTGCATTGTAATTTTAAGTATGTTTGTGCCTACTTTTCTTGTTTCTTGTCTGCATCCAGAGACTGGCAAAATATACTAATAGCGTTATTATGTGTTGCTTTTTTATACAGGTAGGTTTGAGTATAGGGAAAAAAAAAAGATGGTATATATTATAATATTGATTATGTTTATTACTTAAACAAATAATAGAAAAAAAATAAAAAAAAATTAATTATGTATTTAATTGTTATTAACAAATCATTAATTAATTGGTTTCTATTACACCTTATTACACCTATATCTTTTTTTTTATAAACCGGAGGAAATAAAAATCTTTACAGATAAGCCATTTTTCGAAAATTAGACATATGGCTTCAACAAATTTATACAGTAAGTGATTTTGAAATGAAAAGTGGCAAGAAATTAAAAAGCCGTTTTTATCCCAAAGCACAACATCTCGTTTCACTGTTGTTTTAATACAAATTGAATAAGCATTTCAACACATATTCGTACATACATATTTCGACCCTATTTGTGTGTGTTAAAGACGGTTTTTCGCCGGCAGATAACCGTACTTACGTAAAGAGATTTCGTTAATTATGTTGAAAATGCAGTGCTTTTGGCATAAAACATTTTATTCAATAAAAATATAACATTTAACTTTTTTTTTTTAATATTTTTTCTCCTATAACTTTAAACCTACCATGTTGACAAAATGAACGAATGACGAAACAGCTGAGAATAAAATTAATTCGAACTTTAACATTTCAGGGTCTAACAAGTTGGTATGTTCTAGTGTCAGTGCAGTCGTTAAATATGAATTTACTTTTTATCTACAGTTTACTATTAATTTCCAAACCTAATAATCATTTTTTTAAATAGGTAGGTACTCTACGTATTTCTCTCTAAGAAAATATTCATTAAACCAAAATCGTTCAAAACACGCACCAATAATTCACATCTATTTCAGCAAACACCCTCCTATTATCAGTAAGGCCTGATTTCATTCAGTAAGGCCGAATAAATCAAGGGAGGCGAAAGCCGACAATAAATTTGGTCCCAATCCTGGTCATCTGGACCCAAAAGGCGTTTTAGCGCTAACCCGGGACGGACCTTTCCGCTAAATAAATCCCTTATCTGCATACGGCAAACCTTTCCAGGGTCCAGCTTAATAAATTCAGGTTGGGTCCTTGCGAACTTTCTTTTGGGAGGTTATATGAGATGTTATTACCAGTACATTTCTTTTTCTTAATGATTTTTTTAAACTAAATACAATTAAAATCCTTCTAATATTATTAATGCGAAAGTTAGTCAGGTTGGATGGATGTTTGTTTCTCCTTCACGCAAAAAATATTAAATGGATCTGAATGAATTTAATAGATTATAGTCTACAACAACATATAGACTACTTTTTATCAACATATCATACAAGCGTAGCAACGGTCGGAGTCTAGTGTTTAATAACTCTCAACTGTAATTGCATTTCATTGATATAACGTCCCTTGACTGAAAAACTGTACATTTCTTAAAAAATATATATGAATGATAGGGCTACTTTTATGGTTGTTGCCGTCTTCAAAACGACATCGCTTTTTCATTTTAAAATGTAAAAAAAAATATCTGTGCATTCAAATATTATAGAGGAATAAAATTTCGCAAGTTTTGAGTGTGTGTACATATTAGTAGTATATTCAGAGCATCATACATGTTTGCAAGATGCAGTGCACGTTAATAAATGAATGAAACCCTACTTTACATGCTTTGAAGTTTTCTGGTGCTTGTGGGACATGTACAGCTTTCCGTAATACGCAGTCGGCTACACTAGACATCCTCTTTGTCGCAAAGCTTTGTACCGGCTCGTTTAAAAACAAGTGTTAGTTCATGCACACTACTTAAGATTTTTGGAATAGACTATTTTCTTTTACAAACAGGTGTAAAACTCTACTAAAAAAACAATTAAACCATTAGGTTACAAAAATTACATATGAAAACAATTTCGAATGAACGAGTAAGTGAATGAATGAATGAAAAAATAAACGGTGCTTTCACAGCTCTATATAATTCCTACAAGGCTTGCTCATTTGAAAGGCGGCCAAGCGGGTACGCACCCAAATCAATAGTAATTCTGCGGGTAATCCCCCGTCCGCTGAAAAATATATCTGAAGCTATACACAACAATACATTAATTTGAATTAAATTGTTATTTTATTTACGAACTGATAGCTTTGCGTATTTCAGATAGTTCATATTTAAAAACGCTGATCTGACGTTTTGAACGTTGGTTTCACGAAGACGAGGTACTGAGTTCGAATGTTGCGGGAACCTTTCATTTAAAAAAAAAGGCTATGTCAATATATAAGTCACTTATCACCGGTTATCGTCAATTATCACTTTGGTGAAGGAAAATATGAGGAAACCTGCTCTCCTAAGTTTCTCTATAAAGTTGAAGATGTGTGGAGTCTACCGATCAACACTTGTAATATACATATAATGTGTTAAATTCATATATAATACAAGTTCCATAAGATTTTATGATATGCCATATTGTAAGCTTAAAGCTTATGTCAAAAGTACACTTATGATGAAAGGTTATTATAAACTAGATGAATATTTTAATGATAAAAATACTTGAGCATGAGTTTAATATATATGTGTGAGTAGGAAAGAAGAACTGCTTGGGAGTTTCTTGCCGCTTCTTCGACGACCACTCATCGTATGGATTTGTTGATGCGATGTGGTTTTTGACGTTTGAAAAGTCTAAAACCAACTTCGAATAAAATTTTATTTCATTTTATATAGACTTTTACTATTTAACAATGTTTCTACCACGCGGGAGTAGCCGTGGGACATAATTAGTCATTCATAATAACAGTAGTACTAGTAGTTACTGTAGTAATCGTTGGGTGTAGTCTTTTTTAAGGCCTGGGACCTGGACGCCACGCTGGTCCAGTTTTCATTGGCGGGAGGCAATCCAGGTTAGGTAACCTAGATGCTTGGAAGATGGTTATAGTGACTATCTTCTGAAGCCCTTCGGGTTCAATTCCTGAGATATTTTCGTGAGTATGTATTGCACATTGGAGTGACCTGGAATACCCAGGTTGGTAAATTAGGGATAACAGTAGTCGGCTATTTTGTGTTAGGGATTTTTTTTATGTGATAAGCAAGTAAACGAGCAGACGGATCACCTGATGGTATGTGGTCACCGCCACCCATGGATATGAATAACATCAGATTGGGATGTTACGCGTTGTCAGCCCAGAAGGAAGTAATAGACCTGGAATCAGTGACGACAGCAACTGACCTCAGATACATTAACAATATATCGCTTCAGGACGGGTGACAGAGAAGAATGGAGAGGAGGAAGACTGAACGAGAGGGAGAAAAAGAGGAGAGCCAAGCCAAAGATTCGTGGAAGGGTTATATTATCGACTATAATATGTCCGCGGCTTCACCCGTGTTAGATGTTAGTAAAAACTAGCCTATTTGCAATTCCAAAGTGTAATCTATCTCTGTACCACATTTCATTCAGATCGGCTTAGTAGTTTTTGCGTGAGGGAGTAACAAACAACCATTCACGGATTTACTCATCCATCCATCTTCACAAGCTTTCGCAATTATAATATTAATAGGTTATTATTATGAAGTTACTAGCTGTACCCGGTCACGCTTTGCTGTCACATCAGCTATGGAATGGGCTATTGGACTTCCATGCATGGACACAATTTCGTACGTATCTTGTTAACAGTTAAAGAGTTCCTTTGCCAGAAGCTGATATACAGGTGTCTGATCGACATAATTTTGAAACCAAAAACTTAACCAGACAATTCTGAACATGGTTGCTAAGAACATTGGTGCTAGATCTCCTACTATTTCAGAGTCTACAGAGGACTAACAAACAAACGCACAAACAAATATTTTTATATATATAAATTAATATTATATCTTGAGTCAGCCGGTAAATGTTCAAGACAACTCACACACAGCCATCTGACCCCAAACTAAGCGTTAGCTAGTACTATGTTGATCGAGCAACTGATAAACATACATATATATTTATAAATACATACTTATATATATGTTTTTGTTACACATAGACACAAAAAAAACATTCCTGCTTATCACAGAAAATTTTGGCCTAGGTGTGGATCGAACCTACGACCTCCTGGCAGCCAGGTGCACTATCTACTAGACCAACGGGTGACAAAGGCAGATTTCTTCTTTGTAATGATACAATTACGAACATTAACATTTTTTTGAATCGACACATACAAGAAACTCCTCAGCACACCTTTAAATTATAGTAGAAAAAAAATTGAAAAATATATTTTACAACTAAGGGACGCAGGATACGGTACACTTATTCCTAGAAATATAATGTAATTAAAGTGAAATATTAAAATGTTATATTTTATCAGAAGCGACTTTACTATCGCGCGTTAAAAGGGGTAAGTCTCTACCTATAGCAACTATCTCTTTCCCACATATACAATACTAATATACCTGTCTCTGTTTACACTGACCGCTTGACCATTGGCTGGTAAAAGGTTCGTTTGACCCACACATGTGAGTTATGTTTGTGTGTGTTAACTGAATGTGAATGAGTTTATATTTTGTGCTTGATGTATGTGTGTGTATGAGTGGGCGGGGAAAAACGTTAGTGATTGATCGACCAAGAGTTTTTCTTTTGTGTGATTTGTACCTAAAAATTTCAATATTGAATTTGTATTAGGGGTTTTATTTTTACTTGAACCGAATCAAATAGCTTTGTGCTCTAGTTTAGCTTAACCGAGAAACGCATCCCTTCGTCCTAAACTCACCGCCCGGGAATGTCGCGTTTCGCGTCGTCCTTAACCATTCATACCGCGAAAAAGTGGAATAAGTTGCCCGCGTCGGTAGTCCCGATTATAACGTAAGTCTTCAAGTAAAGAGTGAATAGGCTTTTATAAAGTTAGTGCGCTTTACCATCATAGACTACTCGCCACTTACCGTAAGGTGGTTTCGTAGTGAATGAATATAAAAAATATATTCTCGGGGCTGTCATCTGTATTAGCTAATACAATCGAGATTTTTTATAAGAGAATAGGTTGGGCGTCTACAAGTGAAGCTACTTACAAAAAATCGCGACATCTAGTACTTTTTTGATCGAAGCTGAAGACTTACAACAAAACTCTTTAGTACACCAATAGACATAACCAATAATAACATGTTTATAAAATATCAGGTACAAAAGGCGGCCTTATAGCTTAAGATGCGATTTTTTTCAGACAACCTTTGGGAAAAGGACTGCATTAATGGGTTAAGAAATAATCTTAATCTTAATAATCAACACTTGAAAACAGCAAGGGCGTAACTCTGGTATAATAGTACCACAGTTCTATATATAAAAAACAATAATTGCGAATCTCTCATGAAATTTTAAAGAGACTACTTTATATAAAACAACAAGGGCGTAACTCTGGTATAATAGTACCACAGTTCTATATATAAAAAAAAATTGCGAAACTCTGATGTAATTGTAAAGAGACTACTTTATATAAAACGATAAGGGCGTAACTGTGTTGTGCTAGCGCTACAGTTACTATTTACAAAAAAATAAGGGTGAAACTCTGATGTAATTATAGAGATCCTTATAATACAAAACAATAAGGGCGTAACTCTAGCAATAATACCACAGTTATTACTTACAAAATAACAATAAGGGCAAAACCGCCTTTCGTGAATTTTTGTTTTGTCCAATGGTTAGCTGCTAGAGAATGCATTAGCATGAAGACGGCCATTTGTACTTTGTTTGGTCAAATAAGGTAAAAAAATAATAATTGTTGAGTTACTATTACCTCAAAACAATAAGGGCGTAACTACCCTACACCAATGTACATAGTCCTGAGTTTGTATTATTTATAAAGCCGATCACAGATAGGTATTGTCTATCGAGACTTTAGGCTTTATT
>DWJZ01001079.1:0-25680 GCA_018249125.1 Asbolis capucinus | reverse complement strand
ATTTTCAATACAAGCTCCTGGGTGATACGTGTATGTGTTTACCTTGAATTTGAAATTTACGTATCCTTAATATAATAAATAAAGTTTTTCTTTAATTTCATCCTATAAAGGATAGAAAAGGAGGGTGAAATTTTGCACTAAAATGCCTCTCGACATGTAGTATTTATTTTTGGAATGACTTTAAATCTCGAGAAATTCGTATTAGGAAAATTTTCATCCCTAATTATACCAGAGTTCCCTTGGGATACGGGATGTAAGTTTATATGGGATTTTTGTTCCACTGTTAATAAAAAAACAATGTATGTGTGTAAGCGAAGCTGCGGGTACACCTAGTTATGGATCTATAAATAAAGGTTGTGTTTTTAAATATTTTTAATAAATCTTGTTTCTGATGTATTTTGTTTTGTCCGTGCCATCAATATAAAAATCCGATGTGACACACGTTTTTCTGACAATAAATTGCTTTTATGTGTTTATTTTTAGACGATAAAAGCTACAGATAAAAACGCCCGCAGATAATAGCCATCTTAAGATATTACACAGAAAATATTTATTTAATATGAGAAGCTTATAACATTTTTCAATTGTAATACTATTACTAAAATAATATCTTAAGACGACGAATAATGACCAGAATACAATGGAGTTGACAGAAACAATTTTTAGACAGAACCTTATGGAGCTATGTTTTCTGATGCGTGATTTTTTTAGCAACAAGAAAATATGAGGTAGTTATAAAAATTATAATTGTGAAAGTAACTCTGTCTCTCCGTTACGCTATCACGCCTTAACCACTAAATTGATTTTGATGAAAATGAGTGCACAGATAGACTAGAACTTGAGAAATAACAGGATATTGCTGCTGTCTCGCATTTTATTATATCCTTAAAAATGTCATTATCATTGCAACACTATCTTACTGCAGGGCTCTGATCTCCACTCACAATATGAAGAAAAGGGTACAGGCATTTGACAGATTCAGAGACCTTCGAGAACTTCAGAGGGGACTCTTAGGAATACAGGTTTTCCCACCTACTAACAAAAAAAAGTATGAAAGTTTATGAAGATTGTTGAATGGATGGAAGGATGGATGCATGTATGCATAGATGCATGTAGGCATAGATGAATGTATGCATAGACGCATGTATGCATAGAAGCATGTATGCATAGATGCATGTATGCATAGATGCATGGATGCACGGAAGGTTGGATGGGCGGGTGGATGGATGGATGAATGGATATAACTTTTTCACAAAAAAACTACTCAATGGATCTGAATGTACGTTGGCGCAGAGGTAGATTTTAACCTGGAATCACACATCGATTTGTTTTTGTAGACTGATGAAGAAGCGGGTGGAGACTAACACACATTTAAATTCGAAAATTAGAGATAAAATCGATCGTAAATTCTTCCTTTCTAGAGACTATTGTTAAAACCTTTAGGCTATCAGGACCCAAATATAAGAGAAGCCATATTTCTCTATGTTATTGTGCTCAGAAACGTATTCCTTTCGTATCTTCATAAAGAATAGTCTTTTTACAATTGTACTTATTCGAAAATATATCTCCGTTACTTGGCTGATTAGAATTCGCAACTCCATTTATATTATTGTCCATTTTACAGACGATCGTGCGATATTAGCTTTTTAATACCTAGCGTTTTATGAGCCCATATAAATTAGTAATGGTTATTTTGTTCTTTTTATCTACACTAATATTATAAAGAGGAAAGATTTGATTGTTTGTTTGTTTGAATTTGGCTCCGAAACTACTGGATTAAAAAAAATCTTTTACCATTAGAATCCTACATTATCCGCCATGAACATAGGCTATATTTAATAAGAGAAAAATTTCAATAATTTAACCCAACGTGTGTAAAATAGTCCTTATATCGCGTACGCTGCGGTAATTATTGACAATATAGCAACATGATGTACTACAGTGTTACAGAGGACATTCTTATCTACAGATTAGTCCACGACACCATGTCTAACTGTTACAGTAATGTCACAATAACTACTTTTTGTGATAACTGGTACTTCCGAAGCGAAGTGAAGGCGATTTCTAGTAATCTATATGACGGGGAGCTGACAAGATTCATTAGTCCTGGGTCACTTCGCCGTAAATCAGGAAATAACACAACTGGCGTACGTAAGGTATAATTATTTTATAGTAATTGTTGATGAATAGAGCGATTAAGAGCGATACGAATTGATTTAGATTTTTTTTTTATTGACTGTCAGTTCCAAGATATTCCGTCAAGTGTCATTGGCGTTCTCATCGCCAGACGACAACATGTTATTGATCTCTGTATCAGCAACAAGAAATCTTAGAAACTTCTCAATGTCTTTTCATTTATAACTGTCCTATTACTGGACTCGGGTCTCCTGTCACAATGTCAGGGGCACAGGCTATAGTCCAACATACTGGTCAAGTGCGGATTGGTGGACTTCACACACTTTCGAGAACTTTTTGGAGAATTCTCAAGAGTGCAGATTTCCTTACGATGTTCTCCTTCACCGTAGCAAGTGATAATCAACTTCTGATACGCACAGAACTTTGAAAATTAGAGGTGTCCGCAACATTTGAACCGAGAATCTTTCGTTCGAGAGACTAACGTTCAAACCACTAGGCTTCTTCTTCTGCTCTATTCTAACTTCTCAATAATCTTCGCACATTATTAGCAAACGCTGCAACATACATATATATTAAAACTAGGCTTCTTCTTCTGCTCTATTCTAACTTCTCAATAATCTTCGAACATTATTAGCAAACGCTGCAACATACATATATATTAAAACGTGAAGCAAATGTAGTCCTTATGTAAGCCAGTATTATCGTTCAAGTTTTAAAATGCATGTCGCTCCAAGAAACTTGATTTTCTATCTAAAGCGAATACTTTCAGATCTCTTTGCATGTGTGAGCTGCGCTGATACATTTTTGAATTGGTTTATATCTACACATTCAAACAGGTACATTAAAGTGTTCATATTCCAACGGTAAATTTCGTATGTAGGCGCTCGAAAAATTAGCCAACAGCGGATGCAGTCGGTAGGAGGATGGGTGACCGCTAGTGGTCAAAAATCATCAGTGCTTTCCTGCTTCGGAGGGCAGAAAAGGGAGGATACGAGGGTACGAGGATCGGTGACCGTTAGTGGCAAAAACATGAGGACATCCATGCTTCGGAGGACACGTAGTCATCTTTCCCACGTAAGGGACAAGCCGGTTGGTCTAGTGGTTAGTGAACCTGACTACTACATCGAAAATCGTGGGTTCGATTCCCACCCAGGTCAAACTTTTCTGTGATGAGCAGGAATGTTTATTCTGTGTGTCCAGGTATGTAATAGAAACATCTATTTAAGTATCTATTTAAAAGTATATATGTATGTTTATCAGTCATCTGATCTCCATAGTACAAGCTAACGCTTTGTTTGGGTTCAGATGGCCGAGTGTGAGTTGTCCAAAGATATTTATTAATTATTATTTATTGTTTGTCCCGGTTGTTTTGTTTAGATAGCAGTTGTTAAGCAAATTAGAAGTCCTTCAGGTGGCATACAAACTTCCGTCACTTCGGCACTAACCCCTTCACCAATCCGCATTGGAGTAACCCTGGGCCTCAGTGTAAGACCTGTGGTTAGAACTGAGTTGAAGCCATACAGACAAGACCAAACAGAACCTAATCAAAGGAATTATTCATTACACTCCAGACTGAACCACGCCGGTAACGACGCGGAGTAAAAACAACACCAAGTCAAATGTTACCAGAAAGAATTTTGTAACAATTCTCAATTAGTAACTTTGTAGTCAGAACTTATATAGATTGTTTTGTAAAATGACAAACATAGAGACATAATGCAGATGCCCATACTTTTACTACTTTTCAGTGTCTATGACTTTTACATGAAAAAAACTTATATTATAATGTCTTATATTATAGTGTCTTATATTATAGTGTCTTATATTGTAGTGTCTTATATTGTAGTGTCTTATATTGTGTGTCTTATATTGTAGTGTCTTATATTATAGTGTATATATATATGTGTCCAAGGCACTTTATATTATAATATTAACTTATTTATGTAAGTGCTTTAACAGTTTCAAGAAATTTTCATGTATAAAAATACTATCTTTTTCCCGCAACTTCGTCCGCGTAGTCGTGGTTGTGGGTGGTGGTCAAAATGCTGCCCTATGTCATATGTGAATTACTTGCGAATGTATGATATGGTTTATTTAACATATTTTCATTTGCTTCGCACTCCGCTTGTCACGCGCCCCGCCACCCGAGTACCCGAGCGCCCGTCGGTTCATCATTTTATTATCTCTATATATTATACAATTTTTTTCCAGATATTTATATAGCCTTTGTCACAGTGATAATGTAGCATTCCAATGGTGAAAGAATTTTTGATATCAGACTTGAGATTATTCATTACAAACATACAAATCTTTTCCTTTTATGATTAGTTTAGATTTAAAAACATACCTACATTTTTAACATGACGACTCAATCGCAGTGTTAAAATATCGAAATAAAGAATTAAAAATCGTCTCTATTTAAAAATACCTCAGAACGACTTGAATTATACATATGTATAATCTACGTAAAATTCAAAATTAAATGCATTCCTGTTTATATTGTGTCGCTGTTTATTTAGACATTGCCTCGTTGAGCTTATGTGGACGTCTCATTTTGTTTACTAACAGGTAAAATGGTGTACCACATTAAGATTCAGAGACGGTAGGTACTGAAGCAAATGGGTGCTCTAAGCTCGTTTGGCCTAACATACTATTTTCACTGTGTGCGTATGAGCTACAGGCGAACTAAATATAAATAATAATATATCCTAATGTTATTCGTAATATCTTTTTTTATTCATTTACTTACAATAAGTTTAAAATATACAATTTCACGTTGAGGTTTGACCGCAATTACAAAAGTGCGTAATAATATAGATAAGTCGCGTGTTCGCTGGCAGCACCAGTCTTGACATTACTCTGTGGCATCCTTCGCTACTTTTTGCATTCTGCGCAGTCTGTGGCTGTTCTCGTTTGGCGCGCAATTACAAAATATTTTCACTTATTCGAAACATACAAAATTGTAATACAATTATTATATCAAAAAGTACAAATTAATTTACTAAAATTGTAATTGAATTATTATACATTTTTTTTTGATTTAGGCTAGCATTTACGCATGATTTCACGCGCTATATGACATCGAAAACATCGTACCCGCAACATAGGAATATTTAAGATTGGATGATTTTCGTTAAACAATTCTGTCGAAGCGATAAATACCAAGAGATATAACAAGTACCTAAACCAAGCCAGCGGTGCTCAAACCTATCGTTATATATGAAAATGACACAGGCACATATCACAATTCACGCTCCATAAAACATGTATTGAAACTAAACACGAAGCAACATACAATATGTTGCAAAAACAAGTATACAATGACGTGTTAACCTCGAGTATATTTAACGTCGAAATATTTGTTCCAAAAGCCGTTTGTTTGCATTTCAAATGTTTAACTCTCTCGTCTTGGTAGTCTCTTTAAATGTTTGCAGAATGTTTATAATGTTTGTAAGTATCGTTTATTTCGGGTAGAAAGCTTGAATGATGAATGAGAAACTGAATATTAATGTAATCAGTGGAACCTCGAATAAGGGGTGTTACGGGATGCAACGAGTTCAGGAACTTTTACATAATCAACCGACGATCGAGGGATATTTTGTATTATAGGTCCTTGTAATATTAAACGAAAGCTTTAATGATTTCTGTTTTATTAACAAGGGAAAATTCCCTTTTAAATAACAGTATACTGTTAATGACGCTTTGTTTTTATGTACACCTAAATTTATTGTTTAAACTGACCTAGTGTGGTTCAAGACGCAGACAGCTCGACAGGCCGGTTGGTCTAATGGTTAGTGAACCTGACTGATACACCGAAGGTCGTGGGTTCGATTCCCGTCCAAGTTAAACATTTGTGCGATGAACAGGTATGTCTGGATGTAAATATCTATAAATATGTGTTTACAAATATATACATATATGCATGTATGTTCATTACTTTTCAAATCACCACAGTACAAACTAACGCTTAGTATAAGGTCAGATGCCGGTGTGTGAGTTGTCCAAAGTTATTTCTTTTTATTTAATTTTATGAAGAGAAAATATATAATTATTATATATTTGCTGTTAGAGGGAATACACATAGGGATCAAAAGAAAGAAACGTAAAAGTATTAAAAGAATAGGTACTCAAACACAGAGGCACTGCAAGCCATGACTCTCCCAGGGCCTAGAGTCTCCTCAGTATGAGGGTGTATAAATGTGACTTTCTATCGAGAAAGCTTGTGCATAGCGCACCGACTGTACATCCAACGAGAGTTTGTTAAAAACGAAGAAATATACGGTGAAGTAACATTCGCCATCATCTACTTAATATATTGAATTTATTTTGGAACGTTCACGTTATTCATATCAGCATCCTTAAATCATTTATTCACATAATTTAATAATGTTTATGGTGTACAGCGATCGGGAATTCTCGGACCATTTAACATCAAATGGTGTACAAAAATCTAATCACGCTTAAGAGATTGTAAACTGGTAGATTGATCTCTGGCGTACGTTCATTCCGCTCGGATGAATCGTTTGCTTTCACAAGATATATCAGAGAACTAGTTTTTGCCAGCGGCCTCGCCCGCGCTGTGTTGTAAAAAGTTGCCTACGTGTTAACCCAGATTTTAATCTTTACATGTGTCAAGTTTCATTTTAATCCATTCCACAGTTTCGCGTGTAGGAAACGAAAACGTCCGAACATATAGGTGCACATCATCCCACTGGAAACTACAACCGGGATAAAATTTATCCTATGTTGATTTCCTGGATGTAGTTTATCTGTGTGCTAAGTTTTATTTTATTCCGTTTAATAATTAGCGCGTGGAGGAAACGCATACGTCCAAACATATAGTGCACATCATCCCACTGGAAACTACAACCGGGATAAAATTTATCCTATGTTGATTTCCTGGATGCAGTATATCTGTATGCTAAGTTTTATCTTATTCCGTCTATTAGCGCGTAAAGGTTATATAAACATCCAAATATTTTTATTAATTTTCACATATATAAGTTTAATAGGATCCTATTACGATAATAAAATCAATATTGTAACTTTGTTTGTCAGATTCAAATAAACTTGATAGCATAATTCTAGCGTACTTCGTGATAGCGAGTAATATTTGAGTATTTGAAAATTATACAAGATATACAATTTTTCGAGTCATCGTTTTAATGACGCTAGTTTATTGTAGACAGATTAACTATAAACTCAATTTATAACTCCCCTTGTATCGATCATAGCATCAAATGTATACAATATACCAAAAACATATTGCACAAAGGTTTCTTAAACAAAGCAGATAGTCTTGAAACTTCACGATTCTCGTTTCCAGATTTAATTTCCAGCTTAATATCAACGTATACACGAGTTAAATATACATCAAGTAAATTAAAATTAAGCAAACCTATCAAAATTCAATCAATTGCTGCGAGGGTATCCTTCCCAACTGAAAGTCAATATTGAACACTTGATATCCGATTTATGTAAGATCACTTAGAATATCAAAATCTAATCAATGGAATGGAAAATTAAACACTTTAATCATTACTAGTCGGAGTAATTTTGTAAATGAGTTTGATTTTGTGTTTAATTTTGTTGACTAGTTGCCTAGCAACCGTCTTACTTATTTTAGCGTTGCGGTTTTGAATTGTACATTAAACGGCATACATATTATTTAAGCGCTGCAAGCGCTGGAAATTAGATAAAATGGCGTAATACTTTGCGTAGCTTTTCTGGTACATTATCAATGCCTAGAGCATACTCCTCAACAGTGAAGGGTTTAGCTGGCAGCCCAAGTATCGGAAGATTCAAGGCCACAGTATATCGTAACGATCGCTGTCTAACGATAACAATCGGGACTGACAGATTTACATGCCCTCTGAAGCTCAATAGCATGAAGATTTGCTAATAAAGGTCAAAAGGCTTTTCCAATAGCGTGAAATCATTTTGTTCTGATTCTATATAATACAACAATTCCAGTAAGTTTTAATATCATTCGAGAATTTTCTGAACATTGTACAATGCTGGAGCTAATGCAAGCAATGTACGGGTTGGGATTTAACCCCGCGGTAATTCTTTAATCCTGCCTGAAAAAACACACGTCCTGACGAGTGGAAATGTGGAATTTGAAGGCTATTAAAGGATTTAGGAGCTTTGTAAGCATTTCCATTTCAATCTTTACGTTATTTATTTTTCAGGTTCATAACTTTATGAAATGAAATTTTGTCAAATGAAATGATATATTTTTAGAAATGCGGTTATTTCTTATTATTATTAATTCAGTAGTCAATTGTGATCATATTTTATTAATTTTACTTTCCTTAAGAGAACTTTTGATACCCACGATGAAATAAATACTTTAACTTTGACTTTTTCATATAACATTAGCGTACACTTGTACCGATTTGAATATTTATAAATATAATACACAAATAAATACATTCTAATACATACATATTCATATCTAATACATACATAACGTGGTGATATCCTAGTGGTTAGGAATTCGGCCTCCTACAAGGGTAGTCCGGGTTCAAATCCCAGGTTGTGCACTTCTGACTTTTCGGGAGTTATGTGCGTTTTAAGCATAGAAATGCCACTCGCTATAACGGTGAAGGAAAACATCGTGAGGAAACCTGCATGCCGGGGAATTTGCAAAACTCAAAAGTGTGTTAAGTCTGCCAATCACGTGGCCAGCGTGATGGACTATGGCCTTAACCTTCTCATTCAGAGAAGAGACTCTTGCTCCGTCGGCCGTGGTGAGCTGAGATGGTTATTGACGATCGCTAATTGGTTTAATTGTTATAATAATCTTTGTATATTATCTAAAAAATTAAATATGTATACAAAGTGTTTGACTAAAATTTTCGTCGATAAAGTTTAGTTACTTATATTATTTAATAGAAATTTAACTCATTCGGCTTCAGAAAAAGAATTAATAACTCACTTTTATTCACCCCCTGTTCTTCGTAAGTTTGGTTACTAAGAGACAAGATTTTAATTTTTTCGTATAATGTATAGCCTATCCTAAGATTCCATTACATATTAACGAATAATAATTCGAGATTCATACAATACTGTCCATTCTATAGTATACTTGAAGATGATCTGTTATAGAAACATACATTGTATAAAATCTATACATATAATTGAACCCTGGACAGATTTAGATGATACTTAGCATAATCGAAGCTTAAAGCCCGAGAATGGTTATAGGATAGGATTCATCCCAGAAAATAGCTTTGTAACCGCAGGATAACAGGTTAAAAGTTGTATGGCAACTTCGAAACCAACGGAGCAACTTAGATGAAATTAGCTTCTTTTTTCCCGTAAGATAACAGTTTAAAATTAGTATGCCAACTCTGAAACTACTGGACTACTTTAGACACAAATCTGCACGTTTGGAACTTAAATGACGAGAAGCATTATTAGATAGTTGTCATTCAAACTTCTTCCGAAACGAACCGAAGGCAATTTCTAGTATAATATATGTATATTCGCACAAACATATTACATAAATCCAAATCCTGTTAGATGTTAATAACCAATTTCCGAAGTTCCTATCAACGACACTCATTCAGCTAATCAAAGAACTTTCATCTCAGACCATATTCTGTTATTTACCAAGAAATTACCTTCTAATCTTAATGACAGACCTACCTTTAATCTAGCGGGTAAACAGAACCATAAATTTAAGAACTATTCATAATTTGGCTCTTAACCAAGCTACAGATGGCCTTAATAACGGGGTACTTGTGCTCCAGTTTGCCTTAAATCCTGGCCTAAGAATTTTAATAAGTTTGTTTGGATGTACGAGGCAAATTATGTGGCAACCGCAACTTTGATAGGTGCGATTTAAATGAATGAATTATACCCTAATGTGAAGATATTTCATCATCAACAATGCTCCTCTGAACTGTCCCACTTCTAGGCACCGATCTCCTCTCACAATGTAAAAGTAAAGAGGGACAGTACACTTTGTTAGCTGTATGGACGGTATTCGATGGATGGATGGATGTTTCCTACTTCTCACGCGAAACGTACTAATTGGATTTGATTAAAATTCAGCACAGAAATCGATTTAGTGCGAAAAAATATATATGTTACAATTTACTTACTTATGTACCTGTCAGGAGGGCGTAGTCGCGGGCTGGAACTTGTAAAAAATAATTATTTAGAAGTAAGCTTTAAATGTTTCTGCCAAATTTAATTCTTCATGTCTAGATCAATCTAAAATCACTCTAGATCAATGCGAACAGCTCCACAGCTTAAAAGTAGATTTTCATACACCGTTTTTCTTTAGTCAAAAAGACGTACAAGCCAATAGACGGCGGGTAAAGGTCCAATGAAATTGTTAAGTCGACCCGATCGCCGGAAGACTTTTCAACTCGATCAGAGGCCAGCGTTTATATACCGTTCGTGACATACGACCTCCGTTGACTTCGTAAACCAGAATAGAATGAATAAAATTCTATAGATCTCTTCTATTATGTTCGATATCAGGCCATACTAAGCCATTGCTGTCGGTCCTTCGAAATTTCTTGTACCAATTTTGCTGTTCGTTTTTGAAACAGGAATCCGTGAGATTTTTTGAGGAATAATATTAATCCTACTAATATTATAAATATGAAAGTTTTTGAGGATGGATGGATATTTATTATCCCTGCATGTAAAAAGCGCTAAATGGATCTGAATAAAATTTGGTACAGAGATTGATTATAGTTAAAAATTACGCAAAGACTACTTTTTATCAATGTACCTGCCACACATGCGATTCCGCAGGGTAAAAACTGGTACAGAGCTAAACCTATATATTGCTTAGTAAATAGATAAAAAAGTACCTAACGAAAAGATCAAAGTAAGATAAAAAAGATAAAAATACTTTATAAAATTAACAGTAAAATCGCACTCTTGTCACTCTCTTCACTGTAGTAATATAAAAGAGGCACAATTTTATAAAGTAGATTTTCATACACCGTTTTCGTTAGTCAAAAAGACGTACAAGCGAAAAGACGTCGGGTAAAGTTCCAATGAAGTTGTTAAGTCGAACCGATCGCCGGAAGACTTTTCAACTCGATCAGAGGCCAGCGTTTATCTACCGTTCATGACATGCGACCTCCGTTGACCTCGTACGCTATAACAGTATGACTAATTCCAGTGTGAAGCACAGCATCGGGGTATATTATGCCTTTAGATCCAAAAATCAACAGATGATGTTACATATTTTTGATGTAACCAAATGATAATTATAAAAAATGTACGGAGCTATGACCTTAATAAAATGTTTATGTAGAACTAGTTATTTCCCGCGACTATGTCCGCGTGGTACGCACTCTTCGTCCCCTCCTTTCCTGTGCCCTTTCTTTGCCCCTTTTTCACTCCCCCTTTAACCCCAACCCTACAATCAAAACCACTTCTAGTGCATGAATACAAGCTGTTATCCTTATATCTTCGATGATGAACACGTTTACTCTGTAGCGGGAGAAAGCTACTTAAATATGTTATAAGGAATATTATCAAAAGTGAATATTTCATATTGCGAGACCTTTTCTCTAAGGGCGGTTATTCCTTGGACTAATATTCTGACGGGTCTTTGAACTCTCTTGAATTCATATGATTCCATACACACGTAGTCACGTATGTCCTAGATACATATACATATGTACATATTTGTAGATATTAATAAGTAAATATAAAAAAAATTTATTGATATATTTTGCTCAAACACCATGATGACAAGGAGTGGAAATATTAAGAAAATACAATTAAAATAGAGCCTTATATTTAACTAGGGTCCGTACGTGGCTTTTCCCGCGTTTGCGTCCATAATAACTAGCCCATGAATTACTCTAGATTACAATGTATGTACCAAATTTCACGTTATATATATATAGATTAGTATGATCAAGTGCGCTACCTCAAAAGAACAGTTGAACCAACTTTGAACAGAATAAATTTATATAATTTTGATCGGTGTTAATTGAACAACAGTGACACAAAAAATGCGACAAATTTATTACAATTTTCATCACAGTTTCACACGTTAAATAAAAATATTTGCATCAGACTGACAGCTGAAATTGCACGCCAATGCTTTCAACGACATTCGGTACCAACACAATTATTTCCATATGTAGTTTATCTGAACATTTTGGGTAACTAAATATTAGTTGTGTAATTCATGATATGAACGGTTTAACCGTGTTTTAGTTCAGAAATTTATTTGAATGCGGTTTGGCTTAGATAAACGTATTTCCCATTCATTTTGGAACTGATACTAAGCCGATAGTGGTTTTTGGTAATCTGTTTGAATTAACTGAATGCAGTAATTATTAAAGAATTATTGTCTATTCTACAATAATCACGTTTACAGTCATTCAGCATACATACATACAGTCATCATACGCCTCCAGAATTTTATGGGGAACTCTCTGGTTCCACACAACGTTTACCTTCACCCAAGAGAGTGATTTGTATTTGAGTAGTATTGATAATTGAGTGATATTGATTTTGTCAAGAAAAGCAAGAAACAGAGACCAGTGGAGAGAATTGGAGAAGGCATTTACCGACTTAGACGGTCCTTAATACGAACATAACTTTTTGAAATTTAGAGGTGCAAGGTTTGAACCTAGGAATTCATTAATAACCTATGCACATACAAAATATTCTAATGCAGTGTTTGCATAGTACTCGTACATGAAAAGTAGTATTTTGTGATAACGCCGCCAAAAAAAATTATTTGAATACCTACATTACAAATGCTGGCTAAGCCGTATGAGATACATCAATATAATATTGTAAGGAAATGTATAACATAAAAAGGCCTAAAAAACGTCTACATACTATATCTATCTTCTTAAATTCGCTCACAGTAATCACTTTTATCTTTGAATAATTAATTTAAAAAGTATTACTATGGCTAAATACTACTCAGCAAATCTAAATAAAATTTGGCACTGGAATACCACATATGTACATATGTACGTTAATTTTTATCAGCATATCAAGCGGACGAAGTCGCGAGCGAACACTAGGATTTAACTTTAATATACCCGAAACGTCCTGAATTCCATTATTAATTTTATAAATCTCTTTGAACAGGAAAGAATTAAATTCTTCAACTTAATAATTTCAAATAGCTTTTTGATTGACATACCATTAAAATGGAATTATGATTTCAAGGCTATTATCACTCTCCGACGATTCAATCTTTTATCACGATTTGGGAAACTTCATTTTAAAAGTCATCGAAAAAAACATTAGTAACAGAAGAGGAGTTTCCATCAAAAATGTTTAATTTAAAACCTTTAAACGTGCTTCGCCCCGATTGCGGCGGATAAAATGCACAATGCGTTTAAAAGCTTGCAGAATAACCCTGCAGTTGTTGCTCTGCTCTATACAGTTACTGGAATAGACATCAGATCAATATAATGTGGGCGTGAGTGAAGATTGAATCGTCCCTGGGAATAATCTTATCAGAAAGTAAACGACTTTACCTTATCAAAGCTTATCAGAAAAGTAAGTCTTTACATAATATAAAACTAGTCCTAACAACAATTTCAAAGACTTCTGAGATTTGTTTTAAAATGTCATTACCAAAATTCATTAAAAATGTGAAGCACGTATTCCAAGTAATATTCGCTGATAAGCAAATTTTCAGGTTTTCTTTTTCTTCGAAAGACTAAGTCATCATTCATTCATAATATTAGCAACATTAAATCCTTCGACGAGATAGCATGTACACAGGACAACGACTGTTGAATTTTGCTTCTTATTTCTATGAACAAAGAACGCGGTGCCACCAAACTTAATGACTGTAGCTGATCTATGTTTTTTTTAATATACAAATATATGGACAACATAAATATATAAATATATGGACAATACACACATGCTATGGTGATCAAACCACTGATGAACATACATATATGTATATATTGAAATATATACTTATATACATATTTTTATACACAGAATAAACATTCCTGTTTATCATAGAAAAGTTTGTAATGGGTGGGAATGAAACCCACGACCATCGGTGTAAAATTCAGGTTCAATAATCATTAGACCAACCGGCCTGTCGCATACTTAAGAATCATAACTTAGTGTATTCAAACGTAATAATTCCCATAAAAATGTATATTTTTTAATTTTATCTACCTGTCGGTTTATTAAATGTGTTTGTGCACTTGGATCACAAAAAATCTAAGGTCACAAGAAAAACCCTGTAAAATACCCACAGATTTTAAAACGGCTTTTAATAGAATAAAATCGTCGTGTATTAAAATTACTGCTGCACTACTACTCCATATAATACTCCATAGACCACAAGTTGTACAGATTCTGTACTAAGGATTTTTTTTGTTTTTAATATTTTTACAAAAAGTCGTTTTAAAAAAATTCTGCCAAACTGTAGGCCAATTTGTCAGCAGTATATAATGCTTCTCGGTATCCTGGTGCAACTACGGATTCCCACTTACATTAATTTAATGCAATAAATAATTAATTTTATAGCGTCATTTTCAATTGTTATCTTACTATTAAATAATGCGAATCATAGACATAAATCTTTACAGATTCAAGTAAGTATGCCAAGGGTTGGCATTTTACTTCGAGTTACAAATAAAAGAAGATATATAAAATCTACTTTTGATATAATTCGTAAAAATGGAAGTAAATTTATCTTCAATGTTTCATTTATTTTAGTATGATGAGTTGACAAAGTCAGCATGGTAGAAGTTCAATGAGCAGGAAATACTTAATAAGATATGAAACATAAATTATTAGTGTGTTCTGTGGAGAATGATGCTGTATTGTATATTGTCCCGTAGATTCAACTGTTAACGAATTTCGACGCAAACTGTCAGAGCTACATGGCTATGTGTGAAATGGTCGGACTATCGAAGCGGAGATTCATGGTTCGATCCTCAAGATTTATGTAAAATTTTATTACTTTAAAATTTCAAACAAAAAGAAAATTTCTAGATTTAGCTGCAAGAAATAGAACCGAAAGAACAGGATAGAAAATATTTGAGCCCTGTGGAAGAAATTTAAATACTTCTAGATAATTCTGGAAAGAACAGGAAAGCAAAAGTGTGAGTAGGATAAAATAAATTTGGAAAATGTTTGAATTTGGAATGTTTCTTCGAAATTAGGGGCATATAAGACGGTCGAAGACACTGAACGGGCAGTTCAGATTCGGAAGCGAATCCGGAAGGAATCCGAGGCGAAGAGAGAAAAACTAAAGTGAAGTGAAAATGTGTTCAGTGCCATCAGTGCGTACAGTGTCGTGACTGTTGTATCGAAATGACAGTTTGCGAGTGACGTTTGTGTCTGATTACCCTGGTACCTTTAATAAAAGCAGCATCGACTAAGACCGACCTTACTCATTTCATTTCTCCAACCTAAGACTACATCGCCACTCAAAATCAGGTGGGACTGTAGTCAAGCATTATTTTATAATATGTAAAAAAAGAAAACTGAAACGAGGATTTCCAGCAAACAACTGAGGTAACCGACATAGCTCAAGAAATAAGCAAGCTTAAGTAGCAGAGAGAAGGTCACATATATCGCAGAAATTAAGACCACGAACCGTCAGACGTAGCATCCACCAGCCCGCTGAACCAACGAACTTAAGAAGGTGACTTAAGAAGGGTGGCAGTGGCTGGATGAGATCAGCGGAAACCGTTATTTGTGGCACACCTACATATGTCCAGCAATGGATTAATAGAGGCTGAAATGATGATGATGATGAGGGTGTTACTAAAGCGATGCTTGTTAGGAAGGAAGTGACACACGGAAAGAAATCAATAATGACCTGAAATGACCCCACACCAACAACATACGTCAGCTCATTTCATATTTATTGCGACAACAAGAAAGAGGTTGAATATGGACTTGAAATGTATTTTGGAGGCTGGTACAGTGTAGTTGAACATATAAGTCTTCCTAGTATCTTTGTACTATTGACATATGTACATCCATTATTTATATCAAATTTTATCGTTACGTACAACCTCACAAAAACGACCTGATTTATTTTAATAAAGTTATCTTCATACTTCTCAATTTTTGCCATAAAAAAATATCTTATCTTCATTCCATATTAATAGCACATCCTACGTAAGAAATAAGAAATCATCCCCAGTGTTTCTTTAGTAGGTTCTACTACAGAATTATTTATAACCGAAATGTACTCCAGTACAAATTTGGCTATTATTTGGGTATGAAAAATCTCAACGTAAATAACATTATGATGAAAGTCGAAGAAAAGTTTGTCTTTTAACTTATTTTGATATTCAATACAGGAAAAAATAAAAAGAAGAATAATGAAATAAAAGGGGAAAAACAAAGATTAATGGATTTAGACATTAGCGAAAATTGCTTAATCGCTAAAGAGAATCTGAGGAAATATAAACATATACATCTCCTAGAAAATATTCGTCCAACAATCCGCACTTAGCCAACCTCACATTGTGAATATGTACCGCTCACATTGTGAATACAGACCAGAGCCCAGTAGGAAAGTTATGAGTTCCAATGAAAACTGAGTATTACAGAAATAAATTATAATTTTATACATTTCCTTAACTAAGACTGTATATTTTTTCTAGCATAATTACTTAAAAAATTTTCACCTGCTATTTTTTTAATCTACGCGTCATTTCCAGCTAAAGCTAGGTGAAGGTAGCTCAGCGATACCATTAGGAGATTAAAACGAAACACACCTGTAATAGTGCACTAACCCCTCAACCATAACACCGTCATAACTATCTTGTTCTATATAACGGACAGTTTTACTACCAACACTTCGTTAGCTATAATTTTTGCACTTGCTATAATTGTACACACACTAAATTACTAGAAGACATGCTGACCATACATTCGTTGGTTTGTCAAAATACTATTAAAGCTGGTCGCATGTACAATTCTGAGGTAACAACCGTATTTAAAAAAATCAATGAGTCATAAATGGTGGGAGATAGCACTGAAGTCTTAAGCAACTTTGTTCAAAATTGTCTGGAAAAGGGTTTAGAACCAAAATTATATCAATCGGAGACATGGTTCATGATCAGATGCGTAGCAATGCGCGTCGGATACAGCTAGTCATATATAAAAAAACAGAAAAGAATGATTCAAAAAGGAGGATTTAATTTTCAGCGCCATCTGCCGAGTAGTCTTTGACTTATTCTTTATTTTAATTTTTTTTTTCGTTCTTTACCTCATAACTTTTTACTTGGTTTATTGATTTTGATAATATTTTTTTATTCGAAAGCTAATATTTCTCTAACGAGTATTTATGTTATAATTGAAAATTCGTATTTTAATGGCTGCGTCTACGTTGACGATGATAATATACTCATTTTATTACATGTCAAAGTAATTTGAAGTCAGTTTTTTTTGTGATAATAAAAAAATAAAAATATTAAGTTCCTTTCCGTGTTTAGTGATGTCCCTTATCTTATCTTGTTTAAAATAACTTTTCCTTAACCTTGTAAATAATAAATATTTCGTGTGTCGTGAAGCAGCACACTGTTTTACAAGCTTCAGTTATCGAGGTTTCATTATCCGTGTCAATTTTACGACCTCGTATCACGGAACATGATTCAGTTATGAAATATGCATGACTCAATAGAACAGTAGATTTTTGGTTTTATGGGACTTCAAAACTACTTTTTGTTTTATTAATTTTGTTACTGTAGAAACTGGCACGTTCAGAGTCTGCTTGTTGCGACTGTAGGCGATTAAAAAGGTAAGCAACAGAGGGCGTTGTTGGTAGGAGGATGGGTGACAGCTAGTGGCAAAAATTTAATGTTTACTTTTTGTTTTATTAATTTTGTTACTGTAGTAACTAACAAAGCGTTCAAACGACGGCTTGTTTTGTAAGCGACCGAAAAATGTTGATTACGCCTTCCAATCACTTATTAGTCTTCCAAATGTAAAGAGTACAGTGACGAGACAGCAACCGTTACGAGGCCGAGAGAGATGTAAGAACGACTAACATTTTATCATACGTACCGCGAAGGACTGGAATAAGTTACCACGTCGGTGTTCCCGTTCGATTACAATGTAAATGTATTCACGTCAAGAGTGAATAGGCCCCTACTAAGTTAATGCGCTCGATCGAAGACTTCAGTCACTTACCGTCAGATGGGATCGTAGTCAAGCGCGAACTTATCTAATGTACAAAAAAACATAAAAACTACACCCTTCATAGATACAGAGCACTCGGCCGAGGACACTGTCTCGCCACTGGACTCGTTACTTTAAAGAAACACATAAGAACCGAGCCATCAAGGCTATAAGTGCTTCAAATGGGATCCAAATCTCGACTTCTTTAATTCTACACCTGCTGTATTTCGTAGGACGCCAAAAAAGTTTTTCGAACTTAAAAATTGTGCTACGTAAACGATTATCGAGAAAGTTGTCGCCCGGTATACCAAGACAGCCCAAAATAAAAAAAACTACAAGATGGACAGAAGCTGGCTGAAATAGTAGAGAAGTAAGTAACAAGTAGAGAATCTGGATTCCAGCAGCAGCTTACAAGCAGACCCAAAGTAGCGAGCCCGGTAAGCGAAAATTATACGTTTTTTAAAGACCACATCAGCGAACTATCGATACCATTTCGTTTGGTAAGATGCAAGATGTATTGTTCACTTTGTAGTTAATAGTAAATGAATAAATAAATTCATGCTTGCTAATGAACATCTAAGATTATGCAGTATGACTTTGAAAGCCACGAGGTTGCTGAGGGTGTATTGTGTTGTGTTACACGGGTTCGTCATGTTGCTGTAGTAATTATAACTGTTCTGAGTTTCGAACAAGAGACGCTGTAATTAATAGGGTTGCCAGGCATTAATTTACAGCAGTAATTATTTAATGTATACATTAATGATGTGAGTTATTTTACATAATGTTATCCTACTAATATCTTAAACGCGAAAGTTTGGATGTTTGATACTCTTTCACGAAAAAACTACTTGTCGAATTTGGATGAAACTTTGCAGTAATATAGATTATACGTCAGAATAACATATAGGTTACAATTTAAAATATTTTATGTAATTTTGGCCATAATACAACAGTACATATCAATTAATTTGGAAAAAAATCAGTCCTTTGAGAGCTTTAAACCATTGGAGTTACACAAAGATGATGTACCGTAGGATTGCTTGTCTCGAGTAGTTCTAAATAAAAGTCCGCGACAGCATATATCTACCTTTTATGTGGAACCCACTATGACCACAATTGTGAATCATTAATATAATTCAATCGGGTACTATTTTACAATGCACTTTTTGGTATACATATAGAAATATTTATAGGGAGGGACCGGGATGAAATTATGAACATTACGCAAGCAAGGCCGCGGATCGACCCCAGTATTGTATAGATATATTAAGATGACGTAATGTTCTGGGAACTAACAAGATTATCATCGTGTTGGCAACCCTTAATTATCCCACTACTGGGCTCTTCTTTTATAATGTGAAGGATACAGGTTAAAGTTCACGACGCTGACCATGTGCGGATTGGTAATCTTCAGATAACTTTGTAAAGAACTAGTTTCCGCCTGCGACTTCGCTCGCGTGGAAGCAACGTTGACAAAAGAAGCTTATGTATTATTACAGACTACAATCTATCTTTGTGCCAAATTTCATCCAGCTCTGTGCAGTAGTTTTTGCGTGAAGGAGTAACAAACATCCATTCTCACAAACTCACTCATTTATAATATTAGTAGGACTCTAAGGAGTGCAGGTTTCCTCACGATATTTTCCTTAGCAGGTGATAATTAACTTGTAATACCCACGTAACTTTTAAAGGAGCGCAGGATTTGAACCCAGGTGCTCCCATTCGGGAGGATAAAATTCAAACCACAAAGCTATCACTCCTTTTTTACCATAACATTATATCCCACATACTCTGAACCACATTATATCAAGCTTTAATCCTGGGAAACCACAACAAAAGAATTTTTCGCCATTCTTCCCCGTTGAATAGGACAGAGAAGTTCATAAATAAAAACCAGACAGGGGAAATGAAGCAAGCAGCGAGGGTCAAATTCTATTTACAGCGAGATTTTTATAAACGCTGGATTTTTGTTTCAAAAAAATTTTGTTTTTTTAACCATATATAAGTTTGCGGTTGCGATACCACTTAATCCGGTTCTGCATGTTATTATAATAATACATTGCTTACTGCCATACATATTAACAAACATTAACTTAAAAATAACATGCTATACAAAACATACAATCAAAGCATTTGTAAAGTTTAGTCTTCAGCTTTTTTTCACCATTCAACTAGGGTCCGACCACAGCTTCACCCGCGTAGTGATGACTTGATTTTTTTCGAATTACTTATAACTGAACATACACTAAACATTTTACACAAAACTTTATAAAATTATACACCTAAACTCTCCTCGAAAATCGCTCTATCTTTTAGTAAAAATTACATGAAAATCCGTTTAATTGATTTTGAGTTTATCGCAAACAGACGCGGTAAGTGGTCTTTATTTTATTATATATAGCACTTGACTACAAAATTATCTGTTGGGAAGTGGTGACGTAATTTTCGATAGCAAAGCGTAAAATCCTTTTCACTTGAAGAACTTTGTACAATATTTTTGTAACAATTATTTCTGTAACAAAACATAAATCCATCTGTTTGTTTACAGCCGGACGTGAATATTTTTCCAGAGTGAGAAACCGGGACAGGCTCCGCAATAACAGAGTCCCTTTAATTTCCGGTTCTACTCAACTCTCACACCCATCTTGTTTGTTCTTATTTCAAAAAATTGTTCCGAGTCATCTACTTTTGTATACATTATTTAAACTGTAAGTTACAGCTTTCAGCTCGGCAGGTTGTTTCGATAACGGCTCGAAAAAGTTAAGCAACACCGGGCGCGGTCGGTAGGTGGATGGGTGACCGCTAGTGGCAAAAATATCATGAACGCTACCATGTTTCGGGGAACATAAACCTGTCGATTTCGGTTGATGTTTAAAGATAGCAATCGTTAAGCCATGCTTATGAGCGGCATAAAAACCTCCGAAACTTGGGTTGGCCACTAACACCTCCAATCCTCATCAATCTGAGGAGAGGCCACTGCTCAGTCGTGCGCCATAGGTGGGTTAAAGCGTACAGGGTTAATTCTGTTCTAATTTAAAGAGTATTAAGTAGTTAAACAGTACACTATGCGAGTAGGAACGTAAGTTTCGCAAATATATTTAAACTAGCTTTTTCTCTCGACTACGTCTGGGTGGTACCCCCGTCCCCTATCTCCTACCCCTCCCCCACCACATCTAGTGCATGAATACAAAGTGGTATACTTATACCTTCGATATTGAAGGACTTTTATACAAACTTTCATCCCCTATTTCACGCCCTTTAAGCCTTGTTTTGCAGAAAAAAATAATTTCTATTCTTCCTCAAGTTTTTGTACCAAGTTTCATCAAAATCGGTACAGTAGTTTAGGCGTGAAAACGTAACATACAGACAGAGTTAATTTGGCATTAATTATATTAGTACGGATAATATGATATAAAACAACTGCCGTTAGTTAAACAGACATTAAACAACTCGTTACTTACTTACTCGTATATTATAATGCAAAATATTGATGAATATTTGTTACTCCTTTACGCAAAAACTACTGAACATACTTGAATGAAATTTAACACAGAGACAGATTGTGGTCTAAAATAACACATAGACTACTTTTAATTAACGTACCACGCAGCCGGAGCCGCAGGCAGAAACTAGTAATGGAAAACAAACTCGTACAAGAATCTGCCAAACAACTTGCAACAAATTTACTGCGGGTTCTATAAGAAATTTATTTCAACGCAAACAGTATTCCCAGATTCGTAATACTGGAAGAAATAAAAAAAAGATTTACGACCTGCTTGTTAGCGTCACAGATCGTAATTCTGGGGGTCATTAAAAACAGAAAATTCACCTAAAATTAAAAACAGTTTTACGAACTTTGTTAGACTAAAGAAACTTCAACGTACGAGTACAATGTATGGTTCATTACACATAGGATTTTATTTTCTGAGCGAAGCGAGGTGGATTTTACAACGTAAATAGTCCTCGTATTTAGTAAACATACTTGGAAAGGATAATCACAAGTTTTTATTTAACTTGCAAAGTATATTTGTATATTAGTATGTTGGTGCATTAGTTTGTGGGTTTGTTCGGGATAAATCTTACAAGCTCAATTAGACCAACTTCCTCTTACACTACCGAACTGAAATTTTGCATAAAGTTTCCGTCCTGATGACAATGCATTTTTATGACAAGGATTGGCTCCAGACAAGAACTCCTCGACGGTTAACAATACAGATATGAAATTTTGTGTTTCTTAGTATTTGGGCTCTGTAATTAAACCTGGTATTTTTAAATGTTCTACTAAATCTTGTTTTGCTTTCATTAATAGAATATAAGTTTGTTTAGGTTTAGTGGTTCAGAGGTAAACAGATAACAGAAAGACAGAATTACTTTTGCATTTATATCAGTAAGTATTACAGACACAAAGTACCGTCAACAAAATAATTACTATCAGCTGTTATTCCTGATATAAAAGCCGTTCAACAAATAAAACTCGTTAACCTGAGCTACGAGCTGTAAAATTCCGTATGTTATTACAACATAGCTTATAGAATATTAAAATCCTCATTTTGTTAAACTAGACAGTATTATGCCGTACCGTCAGCAACGTAGCTTTAGTATTACCACGCTGAAATATCCTGAATGTATTTTTTGCATGACATGGTTTTATTTTTTCGCCATATGGCTGTTGTAAATTGCTGCTTGAGTATTGCATAATATTTTTATGCCTTATTTAGGCGACTGCACTCAATATTAATTTTTTTCTGTTTGATTGCTGACGGCCGTTTTGATCTTTAATAAAACGGACGTTGAACGGTTCGTTTGTTACATGTAGAACTCAATATACTTTTTGAATAATATTTTGCTAACTATGTTTAGTGTAATTATTCACATATATGTACGTAAACACACTCACACTTATGTGACATCCCATATTTATATTCACTAGTGACATTTTGTGTGCGGATGAATATGTAAGACAAATGAAAGCGACTCAAATGGATGGTGGAGTCCTTAATGATTTTAGTTTTTTATTTAGTGTATTTTAGTTTAATTATTAAATAAATTTTACTCTTCTTCATTCCATCTTAAAACTTCAACTACGCCAAATTTCACAGTCTTCCGACCGCGTAACATCAGTAAAAAGGGGTACAAAGTTTTTGGTTCAAGTACGAGTATATATTAATATAAGTTTATTTGTGACAAAGGATCTAGATTCAATTTGCTTTTTTATTAATAAATGCTGCTTTCGTATTTATCCGACACGCCATCTTGCGTCATGCCAAGTGATTCCATACGAAGTGCCACGCACGTCTTTCCTTTAGCATTAAAATTTAATCATGGTTTCCTAAGTAGCACTGAAATGCGATCAGAATTTATAATCTTGAACTTTGTAATAATTTTTTTAATATAAGTTCAAACATTAACTATTTTAATAACTTTTGCACCTACTATTCTAATTTCGCATTACTAAGTTAACAAGATTCATTCTATTCTTTTATCAACATTAGGTCACCCATAACCAATTCAATGCTGGGATCTCGACTCACGATCATCTCACTTCGTTGACTTCACATATCTTTGGATGCTTACGTGTGATGCTCTAACCATTCACCCAAGTGATAAGTATGATAATAGCCTATGGTTATTCCACACTGTCACTATACTCAATTTCATTCAGATCTGTTTCGTAGGTTTTGCGTGAAGGAGTAACAAACATCCATATGTATAAACTTTCATTTTTATAATATTAGTAGGGTAGTCCGGGATATAGGCTACTTTTTACAACCCATTAATGGACTTGCAGTGTTTGTTTGTTTATTAGTATGTTAGAATATTTGTATATTTGTTTATTACGAGTCAAATCTTGCAAGCTTAATTAGACCCACTTTTTTTACACGTATTTTATATTTTACGACAAGCATGACCTGATCTTACGAATACGTTCAGGTTATCAACACAATGACGAAATTTTGTGTTTCGTTGTGTTATGGATCTATAATTAAAACCTGTGTTTTTATATATTTCTAATAAATCTTCTTACTCGTATCAACACATGACACGTGTTCAGCGGGGTCAGAAACTAGAATCAATTTGGTAGTAAAGACATCGTGAGTGCCCATTTACATTTTAAAATGTTGTATGTTAGTAGAACTTGAACCATATATAGAAGTACATCGGAACGTGTTCACGTATTGAGCTCGTTCGTCGGGATTTCTGTTGTTGTCTTCTAATTTACTGAGTTTGCGCTGCAGCTTCGCTTGATCAGCTGATTCGGAATTGAGTTCAATTGGAATTTTCTCTCGTTTTACGTGTGTTTCGTGATTGCTTTTGGTTTTTTTAACATACTAACATCAATAATACTTTTACTTGTCAATATATTAATACGTGAAGTAATTTTGTTTTATTCTTTTCTAGGAAAATTACAAAAAGTCAAATCTTTTGTTTTATGTGGGTATTTTCAATACACTTTTGAATGTAATTTTTCAATCTACCTTCATTATTTAAAACTTCGGTAATGTAACCCAACGTATGGAAAAATAGTTATATAGGCAATAGAACAAAATTACGTACTGTAAAGGACATCAATATCTACAAATAAGTCTGCGACAGCATGTATCTAACTGTTACAGTTAGGTCACAATAACTACTTGTTTGTGGTAACTGGTTCAGTTTATTGACTGAATATATTATGTCTGTGAATATTAAGTGTAAGAACAAAACATAAGATTATAAAGCGGTATACGCAATGACGTGACGTCATATCGCTCATTACACTTATCTTTATCCACACGAGTAAAGTGGAAAATATGTAGAAAAATTTTACTTTGCAGAATTTGGCATTTTGTATGCTTCTCGCCAGGCGTCCGCAACCCGTCGGATTGGAACGATCAATGTCCTACCGCAGTGCAGACACAAAAATTTAACACTCTGTATAAACGTTCTTCCTAAACGAAATTTATAACAAAACTTTTAACATGTGAAAACTAGCTGTGTCCGCAATTATGTTCAATTCAGCAAAAACTTATTGTTCAGATTGCAGATTTTACGATAACATAGCCTAATATATAAAATAAAATATACTGAATTACTCCATATTACATCACCTACCTGCCAGTGATAGTCCCGTCAAAATCGGTCAAGTCGTTCCAGAGATTAGCCGAAACAAACGGACACCCAAAAATCGTTATAAATGTTATTTTGGTATAAACGTACATAGGTCACACAAAAAAAATGCATAATTAAAAAAAAGACATGTTAAAACCTAAATGTTATGTTTTCAAAATAATCTCCTTTGCATTTTACAGGCCGGTTGGTCTAGTGGTTAGTGTACCTGACTACTACACCAGAGGTTGTGGGTTCGATTCCCACCCAGGTCAAACTTTTCTGTGATGAGCAGGAATGTTTGCTCTGTGTGTCTGGGTGTGTAATAGAAAT
>DWJZ01001078.1:0-25682 GCA_018249125.1 Asbolis capucinus | reverse complement strand
AGAGTAGCACACAGTCCCGGCACCAAAGCGGTAGGCGTCGACACCGTGTGGTTTTAGTGGGTTCGAGTCCCACATACTGTCCAGCCTCCCGTGGCCGGATGGAAGAGACGAGGGTCTTACCACACGTTAAAAAAATAGAAAAAAAATACAATTATATTTATGTTACATCAATTATGAAATTAATTATATATATATTATAATTTATAATTATTATGAAATTAAACGTAAAACAAAATTTTACAAAAATATAAAATTTATAACCGATAGGCAATACAGTATCTCTAATCGGCTTTATAACGACACAAACTTAAAACTATTAACGCTGGTATAGGCTGAAAAAGAAGTCGGCGGAAAAAAATCTCTGTTCTCTTTACAGAACAAAATTACTGGCAGCTTGTTCAGAATACATATCGATTGTTCTAGAACATCATACTTTGATACGTTTGTCCAGCTAAAAATAATTTTCGAATCTTAACTAATCCAATTTATACTAGAGATCGTTTCTGTGATTGAAATTCGTCCATACTTCAATTCAAAATTCATTGACAGTACTGAAATTGTCAGACGCCAGTGTTCCATGCGTTGAAACAACTAATCAAATCTTTCGTTATAATTTATTCCATACTAATTATAAAACTGTAACGGGATCAAATTAAGTATTTTTTACAATTTTGATGCACGGAGGCTTTGTTATCGATATAGAGACCTAAACATTTTTTTTATTCATTGTCTGTCTGTCTGTGTGTCTGTTCGAGCTTTACGCAAAAACCACTGGACAGATTTAGATGAAACTGGGCATAGTCGTAGTTTGAAATCCGAGCATGGTTATAGGATAGGTTTTATCCCAGGAAACTGCATTGTTCCCGTGGGATAATAGGTTGAAATTATTATTGCAACTCCAAAACCAATGAACCAATTTAGATGAAGTTTAGCATGTTTGTGGCTTATGTAAGTACAAGGTTATAGGATACTTTTTGTCCCAGAAGACTGCTGTGTTCCCGTGGGCTAATAGGTTAAAGTAAGTATGGCAACTGAAACCACTGGACAACTCTTCTTCCGAAGCGAAGCGAAGGCAATTCCTAGTACTAGTATAAATGTGAGTAGCTACTCTCAATGTCAATGAACCCTAAAATAAATTAAATTACTGAGTAATTATTTGAGTCTCTAGTAACGTCATAAACAAAAACCCTAAATTCCTCAATCAGGCGCATTAATGGCTATTTAAATTATAGTAAGCAATTAAAGTAACCAGCTCCTAGCAGTTAGTTTTCCGCGGTCTCAGGGCGCAGAAACTGCAGGTCGCAGGTACAGTATCGCTCCCATACATTGACGATCGCAATTTGCTGGGGAAAGCAGTCGGGCTGGCGTTGATCTTACTTCGCTCCAAGGTTAACTTTCGCGACCACTAGCCTTTCCAATAACTATATACATAACAGAAATGTTTGAGTGCATTGGCTTTAACGCATTAAGGGACTACTGAGTTCGTCAGGTATATTACGTATTTTGCAAACGGAAAGCGATTACGAAAATTGTGCGATAATTGCTCGTAGATCGCTAATTTGCGATACGTTACAGCGATAATCGTGGTTGTTTCATATATTGGCTATGTAGTATGATTTTTTATTACACATTTCGTTTGTCTGTGTTATTGTTGATCGTTTGCTGCTTGCTCGTTTGTAAATTTTGCTAATAGGGCAGCGGGGCTTACTGAGATCGAGGAGGCCTAGAGCAGGAAAGACGGATCTTATCATATAAAAGCTCGATTTTTTCTAAAGGAATATTTAATGAGGCGGTATATTTAATGTAAAAACAATATTTGTAGGACATGTTTTTACAGGACACAAGTATACAGCTGAGTTTTTCTTTAGGCACAAAGTTTTCTTTGATTCTTATCATCACCTGAAATAACGACAGAAAAAAATAAGGAGGAAAATATTGATTCAAATAAATTATTATGACTAATGCTGATGAATTATTTAAAATACAATTACTTGATTCGTTTGTCAAATGATTATGATTTATTCATTTGTATGTATATATATGTGATGTAATAATTTTGCCGGGTCCTGTAGCCTAGTAGTGTTATCTATTAAAATAAGTCGCAAGTTCGATTTCCTGGCGTGGCAGGTATATACATATATACCTAAAATCATGAGTATTCTTATTTTTGACAAGTTACTAGTAATATAAAAAATGTATTGATTTGATAGAAATTTTAATTTGATTTTATGGAGATCTATGTATGTACGTCCGCGGCTTTGTCCGCAATTTTTTATAAGATTAACAGTTAATTCACCTATAGGCTTAACAGAGCACTTGACAGGCCGGTTGGTCTAGTGGTTAGTGAACCTGACTGCTACACTGACGGTCGTGGGTTCTATTCCCACCCCCAGGTCAAACTATTCTGTGAGCAGGAACGTTTGCTCTGTGTGTCGGGGTGTAAATATCTACATAAGCATGTATTTAAAAATATATATGTATGTTTATCAGTTGTCTGATCCCTATAGTACAAGCTAACGCTTAGTTTAGCTTAAAGATATTTAGTATAAAAAAAGAATGTATCTTTAAAAATTAACCTCTTTTAATGGTTAAAACGGAGGCTGATATTTTGTATGAAAGTCCAAACACGTACGAAGTTGCGGGCGACCGGCAGTCAATTATATGTATACCTATTTGTATATTAAAATATGGGTCCAATAAAATATATTATCTGAACTAAGAACGTTTTGTTTCTGATAGGAAATAAGTGGTTAAAAAGCTTCACTTGAATAAAAGTAAGTGCACGAGATTGTCGGGGAACTCTTTTTAAAATTGCTTGTGATTCGTTTTTGTATCGTCTTGTTTATAATCTTTTATTTTCATTTTAGTATATGTCTTTAACAAAATGTTATATATTGTTACATTATGTATGTATACTTATTATGTTATATACATTTTTAGTTAGATCTACTTTAACTTAACTTTAACTAATACTTTATTTAAGTATTACTTAAGGTTTTTATAAAAATAGTAACGTTGGTGAATATTTTGCAATAGACCTCGCAATTCCCTGTATAGCACCGAGTTACTTAGCTCTGCGTAAATAATAATGTGTATATATAGTTTAAGAATAAATACGTTCCTAACTACATTACATAACAAGAATAATAGCAGCGGAGCACCGATGAAGAATGTTTCAAAATTGGGGGATTTTTTCCTATTCAGAGCTTCCGCTGCGTAAACGGTTAAAGTTTCGCAAAAATCATGTATGACAGAATTGTTCCCCTTTAAAAGTTCTACAAAAAGTCTGCGAAAATATATATCTATCTTTTGAGGTTAGTTCATTATAATCTTATTTATGCTAACCAAATTTGTTCCAAAATAATACATTTTTATAAATATGATATTAATCACCAATATAAACGAAGGCGCGGGTTAAAGTTAGCTTTAGCCCAAAATAACTATTCCACGCGGACGCAGTCGCGGGCGGAAGCTAGTACTACAAATACACGGATGAATGAAACGAACGAATCATAAATAAAAAATTAAGTCATATTTGAGAACATCATACACACGCCTTTATAAACCACAACCTAGGTTAAGAAGACAATGAAAGTTTATAAATAAATGAAGCTCGGTCGTATCTCGCCGCATGTGAGGTATCTTCACATGTAAAATTCATGCTCCCAGCCTCACTTGTTCCTGCATCGTCTACGTCTGCAATTATTAAATTTATGCCTTAAGCCAGTGGCTCTCAAAGTGGTACAGGTAAAGTGGGAAATTCGATGGGGTTCACGATGGTGTGACCAAAATGAGAAGGGGTATACACAGTCCTAGTCGCTGTTTCTTTCACCGTTTCTTGTCTTTTATATGGCACCTTTCCGAAACGGTGGAAGATTAAAAAAAAAATGCGTTCATAACTGTACTGAAAATACCTACGTTAAATAAAGGAATTTGAAATTTAATTGAATTTTTTCACGATTTTTGAGCGTGTTGTATTGAAATTGCTAAATTGAAAAGTCGTCGTATTGTATAATTAAAAAACGTTCCGAAGCTTTTAGAACCTTACATATTTTTATAGAATTTGGCAAAAATTTAGCACCAAAAGTCAACCGAAAATAGTCTCATTAGGAAAGTCGTTTATGAGAAAAGTTTGGGAACCTGTGCCTTAAGCCTTTGGGCAGATCACTGAATTAATGGAGGAGTGAGTCAGCAATGTAATCAAGGTTGCCCACTTGTTCACTTGTTCCTCGGTCTGATACTGATTTATCGGACTCCTATCAACTATATTAATATTGATCGATGTCTGAGAATGTAATCGATTAGTACTGGCGACTTTGCTATAACAATTGTAGTTGCGATAGGAAAGAAATTATATCTTCTCGGAATTACCAAGATGATAAATCTACCAGCCTGTAGTGGGGCAGCGTGGTGGAGTATGCTCTAGGCGTCTGTCACCAGTGTTGGTAGCCATTAATTGGAAGCAAAGATAAATCCTAATAATGTTATAAATGGGTCTTTGAAGATATTTGGGTGTTTGGTTTTCCTTCGCGCGCTAACCGATGAAAGAATTATGATAAAACTTGGCACACAGATGTACATAGGAAATGTACATAGGATGGATTTTGTCCTGGTTTTAGGTTCCCCTGGGATGATATCCACGACCAGAGGAGTTACTAACGCGTTGTCTGAGAGACCCGCAAACGCGAGGAAGAGAAAGAAACATGGGAAGCGGTACATTGCTACAGCAACTGGGTTCAATAACGACAGCAACTGACACCAGACACCAATAATATACCACTTCAGGACGGGTGACAGAAGAAGAATGGAGAGGAGGATGCATCAAGGACGGAGAGAAAAAGAAGAGAACTGGCTCTCAAGCTCCCAGCCGGATCACGACGAATCGTTTAGCAGCTGACTGAAGCAAGACGGTGGTAGCCAGCCAGACGGGCTTCATAAAACGATAATAATCCTTCCACGGAGCCCTAGCACCGAGCAGCTGACTTCTGGACGCCCTTTACGACACCCTGATAGGCCAGCATGGGATTGGGGATTGTATTCTAAGCCGCCCCAAAACGGCGACTTTCGAATTTGCTATATTATTCACGTAACTATCACTGAAACATCCCACACATAATATTTGCGCCAATAAAAATGATTGATTCTCCAAGGTCGCACTTATTTCACACTTATAAATGAGTGTTGAAAAGTAGGTCAGTATCACTTTATAAGGAGTGGCCAATACTGGCCAGTGCGGCTGCACTGTATTACTGCACATCGCAAACGCCAGCTGTTGCATGTACCACTGAATACAATGCAAGGCAAACTATATACATAGATCTACATGTTGGCTATTGAGCGCAAAGAATATTTTACCATGAATTTCTAAAGGTTTTATAGATTTGATAGTTAGTAGAAATTGCCCTTGCTTCGCGTCGGATGAGACAGTTACCAGAAAAAAATTGTTATTGTGACAGGACTGGAACAGTTAGACATAGTATCGTGCACTTAATTGTAAATAATTATGTCATCTATAAAACTGTAGTACAAAACTTTGGCGATATAAGGATTTTTTCACACGTTGGGTTACATTATCGGTGTTTTTATTCGGACCACAAATTTTTTTGAACATATTTTCTTGCTTATGTTCATCAGGGGTAATGTACACTTCTAATGGTGAAAGAAGTTTTTAAATCAGCTCAGTAGTTTCGGAGCCTATTCTCGCACAAACAAACAATCAAATCTTTGCTCTTTATAACACTATATTTGTGAGTATTTCTTTATTTTGTCAACATTTTCATAATAATTCAAAATTCATAAATACACAAAAATTCAAGTTACATACAGTTACAAGTTAATACATTTCTACGATCTCGCTTGTTGGTTAGTGGCAAATGAAGTCCTCGATGCACCCAACTTAGTAAAAGCCTATTCACTTTTGACTTGAAGATATTGTAGGAAACTACGGAACTACATTAGATAACCGGAATCCAGAAGAAATGTTCATAAAGACATAAGGGCTATCTTCAATTAAATCCTTATCCAATTAAGATAGAAGATCCTTTAGAACGACGTCAAAAGATAATATTGATTCTATTGCGAGCCGTTGTAAGTTAATCTCTTCTTAAGATAACGTTACTATTTTAATCCCTGATAGAAAATTTTATGTTTATTTCATTACTTTAACTCCCATGTGCAGACACGTATTTAATAGACAGGCCGGTTGGTCTAGTGGTTACTGAATCTGACTGCTATACCGAAGGTCGTGGATTCGATTCCCACCCAGGTCAAACATTTTTATGATGAGTAGGAATGTTTATGTGTGGATGTAAATGTGTATTTAAATGTATATATCAGTATTATCAGTGGTGTGATCATCATAGGACAATCTAACGCTTAGTTTGGTGTCAGATGACCGACCGTGTGTGAGTTGTCCAAAGATATTTATTATTAATAGTATACTGTGCCGAATAAGTAGTAGGCTTGGTTGTGTATTGACAGCCTATGTCTTGTAGCCCTTGTGTAGTAAGAGTAGTTTGAAAGTTGATCTCTCATACGAAACGTTCTGGCTTCAAATTCTGTATGCACCTCTAATTTTCAAAGTTATGTGCGTATCAAAAGTTGGTTATCTTTTTGTACTTGCTACGGTGAGGTAAAACATCGTGAGGAAACCTGCTTACTTGAGAGTTCTCCATAAAGTTCTGGTAGGCGTGTGAAATCAACCAATCCGCACTTGGCTGAAGTGGCCTGTGAGAATGAGAGAAGACAAAAACCCAGCAAAGTTCTGATAATGACAATACAACTGTACCCAAGAAGATCCATATAAAATAATGAAGATCAAAAACCATAAAATATATACCGCCACAATAAAACAATTAAAATACATTGTAAGATTTTTTTATGCTAATAGCACCAGATGAAGTACCCTTCCATCTGTTCCGATAAAAGGTACTTAAATTAAAAAAAAAACTTGCCTTACTCAAGCCAATATTCGTCGTCAGATAGAGTACGGTACTGGCGGATGAAAAAGGATTAAAAATGAATTGCGAGTACATTCCGTATTGAATCTTGAAGTACCGTCATACGCTAAAAATAGACATGAACAGTGTTTCATTTAATGTACATATAATAACTTTGACACCTGTAGTCTCGAACTAAATACGACGTAATATATAAATAAATATCTTTGGACATCTCGCACACGGCCATCTGACCCCAAACTAAGCGTTAGCTTGTACTGTGATTATCAGATAACTGATAAACATATACTTTTAAATACATACTTAAATAGATATTTCTATTACACAGTCAGACACACAGAACAAACATTCCTGTTCATCACAGAAAAGTTTGAGCTGGGTGGGAATCGAACCCACGACCTCCGGTATAGTAGTCAGGTTCACTAACGATTAGACCAACCGGCATACAATCCATAAGATCCATCCATCCATCCATTCTCACAAACTTTCACATTTATTATATTAGTAGGATGAGACATCAGGCTATATCGACGTTGTTACAGAACACTAGTTTCCGCCCGCGGCCTCGCCCATGGTATGATGAAAAGTAGCCTGTGTATTATTTTCGATTGTGATCTATCTCTGTGCCAAATTTCATTCGAATCCGTCCAGTATTTTTTGCGTGAAGGTGTAACAAATGTACATCCATTTACAACATTAGTATAATGTGCGACATCTGCATAGTATTTGTTAGTGGGTTATGTTGTGTTGTTTTGTTACTGAAAGAGTCGTAAAGAGGCTGATGTGTCGCTGGTCGGTTGTCTTGTGTCGTAAATCAAACATTTAGCTAACCGGCGGCTGTCCAGTCAATAAACCATCATTGGCCAGTGCCGCCGGCGATGGCCAAGTATGACGCGAATATTGCACATGTTACATAATTATGAACGTGTTGGTATTCCGATGCAGTTTTCTAACATTCTATAAGTAATATTTGACAATCTTATCTTATGATGAGTTTCTGTAATCTTGGGAATACCACATGAATTTAGTAGATTTTTAACTACTGCTAACGGATTTTTCAGGAAAAATAAACTACACTCTGTGAGTATTTGTAGACAGCAATACACACTTGGGGAGCGTGGGCCCCTTGCCCCTTATTCATGGCCTGAACCCCTTACCTTGTGAATGGAGACCAGCTTCCAGCGGTGGAATTAGTTGCAAAGATGATGATAATGACGACACTCGGGGCAAATTCCATCGAATCGATCAAGTAGTTATAGTAAATGCTTGCGTTCCCTGCGGGAGGAACAGTGACAAAAGAAATCCTCTTTATTCCGATGGCTACGTAGCCTATCAGCGACACCAGTTGTGTATTGGCGATAGAATTTTGAAAATAGTTTTCCATTGAAAATAAAACAAAAACTTTCTCCTTTAGAATGTTAGTGTCGATGTATTAAGAAAAAGGTTAAAAATTTCAAAAGAAACATCTGCTTATAACAGAATAATTCTTATATTTCTATGACTAATAATGTTTTCCTCACTAAGAACAAAAATACGGTATTATTTTCAAATTAACATAATAAATGGCTTTATTTTGAATTGATAATGTTACTAATTACACGAATTAGCCTCCGATTATTTTTAAACTGTATAATTAAGAATCATTATAATACCTATTCTTTTCCAGGAAGTATCAAGCTACAAATTTACATATCTCACAGTAGTAGTAAAGTTATTAAAACTAAAATCCTTGGATTGGTAGTAGATCTTAATTTTATGTATAATATTTATGTATAAATTTCAAGTATTTTACAAGCCTTCATTTAATTTGCAGTGTATGTTTGTATATTAGTATATTTTTTTGTTTCGGGTCAAATCTTGCAAGCTTAATTAGGCCCACTTCCTCTTGAAATACGGAGCTGAAATTTTGCATATCCTAGCCTTAAGAGCTGACAAAAAGCAGACAGACCACCTGATGTTAATGAGCGGAATAAATTACCTACGTCGGTGTTTTCGCCCGAGTATAATATAGATGTCTTCAAGAGAATAGGTAAATGCGCTTTACCATAAAAGATTACACCGTCACTTACCATCAGGTGGGATTACAGGTGGGGTACGTATATGTAACTCAGTAGGTATACGTTACAGTAAAAAAACTGAGCACTAAAGATAAGGGAAACGCCAGAGGAATTGCTAATGCAACGTCGACCCAGAAGCTGTTTTTACACCATTTATTGAAGAACTCCATGAAAGCAGGGAATATAAGGAAATTAAAAACACTACACACACTACAATACAGTTGACACACACTGACGTATGACCTATGACGTATGACCTATGACGTATGACCTATGACGTATGATCATCTCAACCCATCACGCCCACTATTGAGCACGGGTCTCTTCTCTGAATAAGAAGGTTAAGGCCATAGTCCACCACGCTGACCTAGTGCGGATTCGCAGACTTCACACATCTTTGAGTAACAACTCCCCGGCATGCAGTTTTCCTCACGATGTTTTCCTTCACCGTTATAGCGAGTGACATTGCTTGAAATGCACATAACTCCGAAAAGACAGAAGTGACTGGGTTTCGAACCCGAACCCCCCCGTAGGAGGCCGAATTCTTAACCACTAGGCTACCACCGCTACTGCCAATAGTTTTTATAAAATAAAAGCTGACTTAAAATCGCAAAATAATCTCTAGCATATTAAAAAATCCTACTAATATTTGAATATGCGAAAGTTTGTCAGGATGGATGGATGACTGTTACTCCTTCACGCAAAAACTACTGAACGGATGTGAATAAAATTTGACACAGGGATATAGTGTAACGTGATAACGTAACGTGACGTATATCAAACGTAAATTTATATATAGTCTGAAATAACATAGGGGCTGGTTTGTTTGAAGTACCTACCACGCGGACGAAGTCGCGGGCAGAAACTAGTACACAAGTATTATGAGGTTACATAGCAAAAGTTATCGCTAAGTTGTCTTGAGATATTAATTTTATTTAAATATTGTCGCAGTGACGTGTAGTTATTGTTGATAATTGTATTAGATATATAGACTTCTTATCTATGATTCACGAATCACTACCACAAGTTGCAGTAATTAAACAAATGATAAAGATATTCTAGATTTTCTACGATGATTAATGAATTGCCTACTAACGATGTTTTTGTTACAATCATAATATTTTTTATGTGTTAAGTACTATAAGTACGTACTCGGTGCAAATTCCAGATCGAATTAGTTAATTTTCTATGGATAATATTCCAGGTTGAATTTTTTAATTTTGTATGAATAATATTTCGGATCCATTTGTAATTTTTGTATGTATAATATTCCAGATCGAATTGTCAATTTTCTATGAACAATACTCGAGAACGAATTGTCAAATTTTGTGTGGAAAATATTCCAGAACGAATTCGTCAATTTTGTATGGAAAATATTTCAGATCGATTTGTTATTTTTGTATGTATAATATTCCAGATCGGATTGTCAATTTTGTATGGATCTAGATCGAATTTGCATCATTATAGGTACCGACTGTATACGCTGAAACCTTTTAAATGTGGATATTTGTCATAGTAATCAATGGTATTTTTAGTTCACAGTATTTAAATTTTCTCAAAGAGAAGTTTAAAAATACTTTATGACTTGTGCTATTAATTTATTAATATACTCAACACAAGTTAATAACACAGATTCAAAGTGTGATGATGAATGTCATTCCCATACATGAACTAGCGTTTGGTGTGAACGATAACAGGCAAGGAAGGAATGTCCTTAGCTTGCTGATGCAATTGTGGGACAAAAAATAACACCTTATCAACGTAATTCATAATGATAGGACTGTGCAACTTGATCATTTATTTTTTGATTTTATTTATTTTCATGATGCAATGTATATTTTCAAATTTATATAGAATTATTTCCGTGCAGCTTGGGCCAAATCCAAGTAATTAATAATTAAGGATAAGAGTCACGAGACGCGCCTTATTACGGTAATGAGGTGCGCCGAAGCGAACAGTAGCTCGGTTACCTTACAACAAAAATCGATTCGTTATTAAGAAAGTAATTATTTTGGTATTACTACAACATACCTGTTTGGAGTACCATTACTGAATTTCATCAATCAATTTGTTGTATGATGAATGAGTTTAAAGACAAATCAGTTTTACTTGCACGAGTCAGTAACTGATACGGTTGCTTCCAACACATCAATGGCTACTACTGGGCAGGTTTGTTTCCCTATACTGAGGAGGCATAGAGCATACTCCAACATGCTCAGATGCGTGTTGGTTAGTGGCCAATCCAAGTGTCGGAAGGTAACATGTCGGCCGACGGCTTCCGACATAGCTTAACGATTGTTATTCAACGATAACAACCGGTACCAACGGCTTTACGTGCCATGCTCTCATGACATTATTGCCACTAGCAGTCAACAATCCTCCTACTGACCACGCCCGCTGTTGCTTAGTTACTATACGTTTAAATAAGGCCCTCCTTAATTACGTTCACAACACACATTGTACGTTAAAAATAACGCTCATACACCGAGAACAAACAATCATCTGTTATATCAATACCCGGCCAAATGGTAATCCAACACCGGTCAGGTCACCTACTAAGCTAGCTACCTGAGTCAATTTATTTTGGGCGATGTACTAATATGCTAATGCAGTCGCAGATTTCATTGCCAATTGAATGCCAAAAAGCACGTAAGTTCTAAAATTAAGCGAATTTCGATAGTTTCTAAACGTTCGGCCGTAAACAGTTTACGACCGGACGAGCCAAGAAGTTTAGGTTATGAAAGAATGCTCAAAACAATCGGAAATACAGGCACATAAATTCAGGTGGGCACTAAAATAAAGTCTGCAGTCGGCCTTCGTTATTTATTTGTTGTTGAAGAAAGTGTATAAGGATACGCTCATTTTAAATGCGTTTTCGTAGGAGTTTTAGTGGTATTTTAAACATGCACGAATTATTTCTTATGGGAGCGCACACACTTGCAAGTTTGTCGTATGAATTCGTACGTACACTTCCGATGTCCGTTATCAGTTCAAAATTCGAAGGCATTTCAATTGTTTTTTTGTATCTTTTCGGTTTTATTAAGACGGCGCCGCAGTCTTCGTGTTATAAGAGAATTCTCTTGAAATTATTTACCGCACTCCAGAAAAGAGAATTTCACGAATGCGACATCATCGGGTACGCTAAAGTTTTTTTTTTCATTGCACCCTATGTTATTAAGTTATTACTGTATATGGTGATTACTAAGATAATTAATTTACAGCAAGTTCAACATTTGAAGTTACATGTAGATGAAAAGAAACGAACGATACTTATTTGACGGCAAAAACTTGATCGGTACACATTTATACGTCCACGGCCGTACGACGTCGTACGATACAAATTCCGATGAAAGTAAGCGAGACCTTATGAACTCCGCTGGCCTACGACGCCTCACCTGTTCAAAAAAACAATTTTAAGACGTATTTCCCTTTGTTCCCTCGCCCGCCTGAGAGTATATCAACTGCCTTTATTGAGACTGACAACTTGCGAATACGTCGAGTATTCTCATTATATTGGTGCACGTTGATAATTCCCAACAAGAAGTAACTGAATGGTGTCGTAATTACGACTTACCTTCACCATCCATCACATTCAATAAGCGTGAAATTATTAATGTTTTGATTGACGGAAGAAACGGCATTATTTGATGTCTCATGATGCATTGTTTCTGAATTTGAATACGATTTCGAATTGTTTATTACGTTTTACAAACCAACAGCCTGCTTAACGAGACACGAAAGTACTTATATGACTATCAAATAACCCAAAAATATACGTAATGGTGCGATAGACCCCACCTTTCTGTAATGGAAGTTACAAGAACAACACAAACTTATGATTCTATAGATCTTCGTGGATGCTAAAACAATTACTATAATTGTATTGGCATAAATTATTGTAATTCTGAGTACCTGTTACAGTGCAAAACCTAAAACTAAGTTTGCCAGAAGAGAGTCTTGGGAAAACTCCTAATACTCTTCTAGTTCTCTTCTATTATATATATATATATATATAAAATCAATGTTTGTCTTTTATAGGTTCTGAAATGTAAGGAGCACTGATGTCTTTAACAACTTTGATTAGTTTTCTCTGATAAGGTTTTGGTACCAAAATTATATCGTTCGGACACAATAATTTGACAGGCCGGGTGCTCTTATTGCTTAGTGGACATGACTGTTCACCGAAGGTCGTGGGTCACATAGGTCAAACTTTTCTGTGATGAGCAGGAATGTTTGTTCTGTGTGTCTGGGTGTAAATATCTACTATATAAGTACCTATTTAAAAGTATATATGTTCATATGTTTATCAGTTGTCTGATCACCATAATATAAGCTAATGCTTAGTTTGGGATCAGATGGCCGTGTGTGAGTTGTCTAAAGATACATGGTGAATAATTTGATGCATAGCAAAGCGCGCTGGGTACAGCAAATTTAAAATAGACATAAAACAACAGTTTTCCCAGTTAATATTTTCCAATTACACGTACAGTTGACAAGTGATTTCACCAATTTGCTGAGCCCGTGAAAAGGGCACGGTTGCATAATTTGGATTGTTAGGCAGGTGCTAAACATACAGTAGCGCACTTAGCGACCCTATGGAGATAATTGCTGGCCAACTGGTAACATTTTCTACTTCGTTTCTCTTCGGTGTACACTGTGAATTTGCGTCTTCCGAGTTAATGCGCTTACCGTCTGCGTTTATTTCGCTTTCGTTTTAAATAAGCATTAAATTTATTAATTTTAAACACTCATTAATGAATTCGTATTTTTTTTCTACTATATTTTTTTAAGGTGTCGTTTCATAATACTTAATAATGCTGCTTTCGCTGATTTCTGTTTTTTTTTCTGTTTTATAATAAGGATCGACTGACACAGAAAACTTTCTGTATAAACCATACTTATTCGGGATAATTAAGTTTAAAATAACTAAATATATTTGTTATAAACATAACCAGCACATTTTGTGTGGAAGCCACGTACTCTCCGTTACCTGTCATAAAGATAGGTTTGGTAAGTGGGCCACGTGTTGCAATGCGGCCCATGGTTCTTTAGTCACGATGTAATGGCTCTTACGAAACGGGTGCGGTTCTGTGATACTGGATGGATGTGTTACGATTCTATGGAAATAATCAAATGTATTATCTAGTTTATGTTGCGGTTTTGTGTGTGGTTTGTTCATTACGTAGCTGTTGTACTGAACTGTGGTCTATCTGTGTGCCAATTTCTTTTAAATCCGTCTAGTAGTTTTTGTGTAAACAGTCATCCATAGAACATTACGAACTTTCGCAACTGTATTATTAGTAGGATCTGTGATGTTCCCCGTGCCACCCGCTGGTCGTAACGTACATATTTGTTAAAGGTTGTCTGGAAGCGGTCGCTGCTTAAGCGTTAAGATCATCTTAGACAATTCTATGCTAGATGCGGCAACGAATTGCGTAAGGTTTATGATGTAAATAGATAAATATCTTCTAATAAATGACATATATATGTGTGATATAATATATGACACACACAGATGTATATATATATATATTCCCTATCGGGATTCTAGCAAAATAATAATAAAGTAAATATCGACCTAATTTAATCACAGCACAACATTAAAACTTGTGATAATTTTTCTATAGTTGCACTGATGGAAAAAATATTTTTTAATAAATTACCAACATCACGATAGCCCAATAGCTTCGTTGGTATTCCCCCAGTCTGCGAAATGCGAGATCGCGGGTTCGATTCCCGGCGAGGACAGGCATTCATAGATCTATAGGTGATAGTTCCTACCTGAAAAAAGTCGTACCGTACGAGTAAGATGTTTATATTAACCTCTACTCTCTTCTGCCCTCTAATATTTTTTTAATTCTACCGTCTAATAGTTTTTTACGTAATTACACTAATCTCCGCGGTTTCACTCGCATGGTATGTTGACATAACAAAACCTATGTGTTGTTACAGACTACAATCTATTACTGGGTCAAATTTCATTCAGATCCGTTCAGTAGTTTTTGGGTGACAAAGGAACAGACATCCATTCTTCCTCCTTAACCTCTGTCTGAATAACAATCGTGGAATTATGTTGTGTTTGGTAACAATCACTGATGGCAAATGGCGATGTTATTTCACAGGTCAGTTGGTCTAGTGGATGGTGGTCAGTGAACCTGACTGTTCGATTCCCATCCAAGTCAAACTTTTCTGTGATGACCAGGAATGTTAAATCTGTGTGGGTGCAAATATATATATACGTATGTATTTAAAAGTATATATGTATGTTTATCAGTTGTCTGATCACCATAGTATAAGCTAATGCTTAGTTTTACATGAGATGGTCGATTATGAGTTGTCCAAATATATTTATTATTATTATTTTCTCAACCCAGCATCGAAGCATGTCTAAGTGTGCGCTTGTCTGATTTATTTCGGGCCCAATCGTCGGAAACCATTCCAAATATTGACCGAGTCAATACTTCAACGTGAATTAGAAATAGGTCGAGGTCCATTTCATTAGGACAGAGGATTCGTCAGATTACGGCGTTGTCAGAATTAGATTCATATTGCAAATCGAGACGCGCAAATCATAAACAGTTTGAAGAACGATCGTAAAAATTATTGATTTATCGCTCTCAGGATTGACTTTAGGTATTGTTAATGTTTTTAAAATAATATCTCGGATACTTAACATTCTGAGTGCAAGACTGATCTTGTGACCATGACACATGCCTAGGTCGGAATATCGGTGCATTAATTAACAGATCGTGAGTACCCGGTCGCATTTAATTAATTTAGGTATTATGAGTTGTTAAGCTATGTATCTACCAATTCGGACTTAAAATCCTACACGCTCACCTAATTTTCAAAAGTCATGTGCGTATTAAAAATTACTTATTTCTTATTTTGTTGAAGGAAAACATCGTGAATAACCGCAGTCCTGAGATTTCTCCATAAAATTCTCGGAGCGTGAAGTCTGTCAATCACAAGGCCACCTTAGACTATTGCCTGTACTCCTTATCTGAGATGAGACCTGACCCCACCAGTGATACAGTTAAGGGATATAATACAATTATGTGATTTATTTAATTTATGTTATTTATTTAATTTACTTTATTTATTCTATTTATTTATTTTATTTTTATCCAAATTTACTTGGGGTAAAATATATTAAAACGTAAAAGCAATCTTTCCTGAAACCTACATCCTGCCTGATAAACATACATTTATATTTATAAATACCTACTTATATAAATATTTTATTAAACACAGACAGAACAAACATTCCTGCTCATTGCAGAAAAGTGAATTCTGGGTGGATGGAACCCATGACGTCCGGCTGAGGTTCACCAACCACCAGACGACCAGTCGCTGACCTGCATTAATTTAAAAAATATAAAAACCCAATATTATTGTTGCACACCAAAACATACAAATATACAAGGACACATACATATAATAACAGTGAATAAAAGGCGACCTTATCGCTGAGGGCGATCTCTTCCAGGTAACCTTAGATAGAGGAGATTAATGTAGGAGTCTTACGGGGATGTGTTGCACAGAAAAATATATTTTGATATATTATTTATTTGATTACGAAGCGTAACTAATGAATTAACCATATCAATGCGGAAAATAATATTTTTTGTTCGTCATTGACGTACCAATCTACGCTAATAAATCACGTCATATTCATTAAAGTAACATTAATTATTACTTATAAATTAATAAAATATTATTTAATATTCAGATATATACCATAAGACTATCAGTCAAAGCTAAATTACTTCATTATATAAACTAACAGCTCATTACCAGAGTAACAAGGGCTATTAAAATATTTTAAAACACAAGCTTTAATTATACAGCACTAATATAATTTCAGCTCCGTAGTGTAAGAGGAAGTGGGTCTAATTTAGCTTGCAAGATTTGACCCGTAACAAACTAAAATACAAATATACTAACATATGTACTAATATACAACCATACTCTGCAAGTTAAATAAAAGCTTGTAAAAAACATATTGTTATGACTAATATGAACGCAGTACCTAGCACCCGGGCAGTAATAGCAGAGTGGTTTGAACGTCTTGAACGAGACGTGCTTGCGTACCAGACATTGATTATCACTTGCTACGGTGAAGGAAACCATCAAGAGGAAAAATGTACTCCTGAGAGTTCACGTCAAAGTCCCTACGTAAGTTATAAATTTATTAACAAAGTAAAATAATATTTAAAGAAATTCTTCGATAAAGCCTAAAGTAAACTGTCATTATAATATTAGTAGGGTAGAAGGATGTATGTATGTAGGTACATACCAGAACCGATTAAATAACAATATTGATTTCCGCAACGCCTTTCACTCTTAAGTACTCTGTGGTTTGTTTATATGTAAGTAACCTATGTAATTTATTTATTTGCGGTCAAGGCCGAACTTGTCACGGTTCAGTTCTTTATGATTATACCTTTTGCAGCTCGAGACTTCCACCGCGTTGTAGGTACGATTAAAAAAGTAGTCTGTGTTATTTCAGACTATAATCTGTCTCTGTGCCAAATTTCATCAAGATCGGTCAAGTCATTTTTACGTGGTCCATCCATCCTCACAAACTTTCACATTTATAATTTTAGTAGATAAGCTTGCAATTGACGTAAGAATAAATAAAATATCGGTATGCAGAATCATAAATTGAAAACTACTTTTGTTATTTCAGTAACTCCATTTTATATTGTTTCTTTTATTGCAACAATTTTATTGATGCAGTGCAAAGCTTTTTAAAAGTAATTTTACGACAACTCATCATAATACGGAATAAGTAGGTAAGATACTTTGCACATCATATTTTGTAACATTTATATTCAAACTCATAAATATCATTTGTTATTTTAGTGATTGATATGTTTAATGTCTTTAATATTGGACAGGCCGGTTGGTTTTGTGGTTAGCGAACCTGACTGCAACACCAAAGGTCGTTGATTCGATTCCCACCCAGATCAAACTTGTCTGTGATGAACAGGAATGTTTGTTCCTGTGTGTCTGAGTGTAAATATCTATAAAAGTATGTATTTAAAAAGTATATATGTATGTTTATCAGTTGTCTGATCACCATAGTACAAGCTAACGCTTAGTTTGGGGTCAGATGGCCGTATGTGAGACGTCTCGAAATATTTATTTATTTATTTAACATTATAAATGTGAAAGTTTATATACGAGTAGATAGAAAGATAGATATTTATTACTCCTTCACGCAAAAACTACTGAATGAATTTTAACGAAATTTAGCTCAGCGATAGATTATTACTGGAATAACATAGACTACTTTTTATTAATAAAGCACGCGGGCGGAGACTTATGTATATTGTACCGATCAGATCAACCTACTGAAACAAACTCAATATATAATCCTAAATGATTCATACAGTCACATTTCATGGCTGGTTCGTTCTGCAAATTAATCAAAGGAGCTCTATGAATGTTATTTCACACTTCGTGGAATACGTCAGCCTAGCCACTGATGTACCGAACGCGAATTACAATAATTGTGACAATACGGCTTCAAGGAAAGGTGTTAGATAGACAGGAAAGTGTACAGTAAAAGTCACTACAAGGTTTTTCTTATCTTAACGAGGCTACGGTATGACGCAAGATACCTTTGCTGTTTACTAAGTCATTTTGATCTAAATATTCAACGCCTACAAACAAACTGTCCGCGGATCCATTTATATTTGAAGAATTACAACGATTATTGTGTTACCTACTAAGAATTATTTGTCTGCTACAGATATTATTTTAATCATGAGCACTGAATATAGGAAGGTTACGAAAAAATTGTATTAAACGATGAGGTGAAAAGAAACGCATGTGATGAGAAGAGTTATAAATGTAAAGTGCGTATGGAATGGATAGAAGTAGGAAGAGGACGGACAAAGAAAAGACGAATAGATTGTGTACAAGATGATAAAGACGATGAGGAGGGAGAAAGAAGAACAATTGAAAAGAAAAACGTATTGACCAAATTACTGTACATATATATGTATGTAACAACACAACCACTTTTGTTGTCTAGTTCATAAGGTTCAAATTTATACGAAGCAGTTGGCGTGGCGAGCGGTCGCAATCGTTTCGCCAGGAGTCCCATAACTCAGTCCATATTCGATATCAGGAGAAACCCATTTCAATTTAACTCACTGATTACGCTTTCGTTTTACAAAGTCTATTTTGAAACCTAGAAATGTATTTCACACAATCTGACCTACAATGGCGTAATAAGGTGGCAAGATTACAAAGTATCACGGGACCTGGCTTGACGAGGCTCCCGGGCCGAGACGCTGCGAGCTCAGAAGTGAAAATTTAATAAAAAATATTTCTTTTGTAGTACTTAAATTCTTATTAACATATTTTTTTGTAAACTAGAGATTTATTTGCTAAAATTAGGTATTTAACTTAAAATATACACAATATGAACCACCATAGTGACACGGTTATCGTTGAGGCCCATTTCAAGTAATTTTTTTTTAATTAATAAAAAAGTTGTACAACAGTAAATAATTTATATTCTGTCAAGCTGTAGGCCAGTTCGTCGGCCTGGCAAATTATTTCCGTTGGTCGTCTAAAAGAGTTTGTTTTTGTATGTGGCTATTGGTACGAGAAATGGACAGGGACATAGTTGTGACAGCGCATTGACGGATCAGCGCTGGAGATAGCGGACTTCGGAATTTGTGCCAATTTCGAAAATAGCGAGCTAGGATATCGGAGTATGTTTAACATATGTTAACATACATATTCTGTTTGTATATATTATGGCATTGTTTTGTTCGTACGCGAATATTTTCCTTCATTAACTGTGTGAATAGGGTTTTCAACTATGTTGTTATTAACTGTTGAATCTCTCTGAAGTTGACATATAAATATTATTAATACTCTATACTTAATTTTTTACATTTTAATTGGTTAAATTATTGTCATTTTTTGTTTCGTTTGTCATACTAAAAATAATATTCATGGGATTATTATGTTTTTTTTATATATTTTGTTTATGCGTCGCAGCTCGGCTGCTGAGTTACGAGAGTTACTGATGTTCCCGGAATTATACTTTTTACTGTTAAACAAAAATAAAACATGAAAATATGTGATTGGGCTCGCACATGCATCTATCATCGCCATTACTAGACTCTGAAAAGCTTCTTTATATTTGCTTATTTCTTTTCTTAATAAATAAAATTTAGTACACCGATTAACAAACGAATTTCCATTTTAAAAATTTGCAATGAACACCAAATACTACAACAAACTTAATCAAAATCCGATTAAAATTAAAAATAATCAAAATAATAAGCGTAATATTTTTATATAAATATCTTTGGACAACTCACACACGGCTGTCTGATCTCAAACTAAGCGTTAGCTTGTGCTACGGTGATCAGACAACTGATAAACATACATATATTTTTTTAAATAGATACTTATATAGATATTTACACCCAGACACACAGAACAATCATTCCTGCTCACTACAGAAAAGTTTGACCTGGGTGGGAATCGAACCCACGGCCTTTCGGTTTAGCAGTCAGGTTCACTAACCACTGACCAACCAGCCTGTCACAGATATATGATAGAGGTATTAAAATTAGGCATGTCTATCATTTGTGATACCCGATATCAAAATACAGCCAACGTGAAAAATCACCGCGCCGGTTTTAACGAGACAGAAAGACTAAATAATCCGCATTTATTACAACAATTGACATTTCAATATGTATCTGTCAATGTCAAATAGACATTCGCAGTTGCACACACATGCGAGTATGAGCACTAAAGCATATAGTATTAAAATGTGAAGCAAAAACTACCCCCTTTTGCGAATATTTAGGTAATTTGGCGTAGGTAATGTTCATATTTTAAAGTGCAGAAAGCCAATATTTTATATAAAATGTAACTAAAATACATTAAATTAATAAATAAAACCATCACATACACAACCATGCATTTGTCACACGCGTTTGGCAATTTCAGTATTGTCAATTATAGTTTATTTTAAAATTGAATTGAATTATGGTGTAATTTCAACCGCAGGCGGATACTTTGCAAAGATGAAATATTAGTAATTTTCAACCGACTTTAGAAATGGGGGAGATTCTCAGTGGCAGCTGGCAACCCTGTGTGAGCTCATAGGCCACGGCTGCTCGGAGTTCCCGCGTACAATGGAGCAGTTTGTTCCACGATTAATGGTTCGATAGAGTATTTCAATTTATAGCATCATTGAACACTTAGCACGTCCAATCATTACCCTAGATTCTGCGGACATAGGTACTAGCCGCGTTTCATTGATGTTTGTGTGTATTTTAAAGTTAATTTTCCCACAACCGTCCCACTACTGGGCTCGGGTCTCCTCTCACAATATGAAGGGTCAAATCCATATTCCCCACTTATTATTACGATTTGGTAGACTTCACACACCTTCGAGAATTTTATTGGGAATTCTCGGGAGTACAGGTTTCTTCATGGTTTTTTCCTAATGTAAAAGTTATTACATAATAAGTTACAAAATAAATTAGTTTTCTGTATTTAAAGATAGATGGCGCTGCTAACGGTCATGCCAATTCGTTTGAAAATGGAACCTTGATTAATCAAATTGACTCAAAAACCTCCTAATTTCCAATTTTTATTAAACTTGGCGGTGTTTTCTGGAATGCAATTAACTATATGTAATATATGTATGTAAAATAATGTAAAGTCCAAGTAAATATTATGTATATCCAAGTAAATGAATTGCTCATTTCATAGAAAAATATTGTGTTAACAACGTAGTACATATATATCTTGAACCTTGATGCAGTACGTTTAAATTAATTTATTTTAATTTAAAGGTAATTCGCTCAATTAACGGTAATAACACTTATTGTCTAGATGACATTTGCTAGTTTTCAGTCTCGTAAATCGCTTAAAATTGCAGTAATTATTCTGTCAATCATTTTAGTTAAATGATTCGTCTGTCACGTAAATAATTTAGCAAAGTAATATAAAGATAAATCTGATATTAATTTAGATTTAAAAGTCAGATGTAGCTACAACACACTGCAATTTATAAGTATCCCACTGTTGGGCTAAGGGTCACAGTGTATAGAATAGAGGCATAATGCATTCTGTCCATCCACTAATCCGGTAGACTTCACATACTCGTACCCTTGACAACTTTTTGAGACCTATTTTCTTCATAATGTTATCAGCGTACAGCAGTTTTTGTTGATAAAATATTCCACTTGTTACGTTAAAATTAGTATTGACTTTTGAATATGTTGAGGCTAATCATTTTAAAATGAATTGTTATCTATTTCAGCAATAGTTTAACGAGAGACTTAGGTTAATGACGAGATAAGTAATTATTGTGTAAAGTATCGGTGAACGATACATAATCAAGTTGTTTATAGTTATATTGACTGGCCTGTTGATCTAGTGGTTAGTAAGCTTGACTGTTAAGCCGGAGGTCGTGGGTTCGATTTCCACTTTGAACAAACTTCTGTGTGACGAGCAGGTGTGTTTGTTCTGTATCTGGGTGTAATAAACATATCTATATAAGTATTTATTTTAAATATTTGTGTATGTCCATCACCATAGTACAAGCTAATGCTTAGTTTGGCATCAGCTGTGTGAGTTGTACCGTGATATTTATTTATTGTTAACTTACTTTTGCTCGCGGCTTGTCCCGCGTCATTTGTTGAAAAATGCCTATTTGTTATATCAGACGATTTCTGTACCATCATCCCAAGGAACCTACAATCGGGATGTCTATCTTATGTTCATTTCCTAGATGTAGTCTATCTGTGTGCTAAGTTTCATCCTAATCCCTTTAACGTTTACCGCGGAAACGAAAAACAAACATCAAAACATCATAAAAAATTTCACATTTATAACATTAGCAGTAAAGTACGATAAAATATGGATCCTTTTATAGAGAAAGAAATAGCTGACGTTCCCTTAAAAAGCATACCTAATAAAGTCAGAGAGAATCTTAGCTGGCGGCTCTGACGGCTAATATATTAGTATCGAGTTTCAATATAATTACTTGCTACTTCTAAGTAATCAATTACAAAGGCTTTAGACCGTTCAATATAATATTAGATTGATGGTGGTTCATTTACATCTACTGATCTTTAGTGTCGCTCGCTCTAGATGTAAATAAAAATTCAGCTAAGTGCGTTGGGCGTGGGCTATGAAGAGTTCCGTAGTTCTTTTAACTTATTAACCTAGTTTTATTTTCCTACACCTATTGTGATACTAGCTTTTCTCGCGGCTACGTTCGCATAAACTTCCCTCTTTAACCCCCTCTTCACCCCTGTTCACATTCAATATCACCTTTATTGAATGAATACAGTATTACAAAGAGTTTTCATCCCCTATTCCAACCCCTCCAAGTCTGCTGTCGCCAAAAAATAGATGCCTATGTTTTTCCTCAAAGTTTATTCTATCTCCGTCTGCTCTGTCTCTGCAAATGTCATGAAACTTTTTATTAACACCTCCTCCACGTAGGCGAAGCCACCGGCGGAAACTAGTACAATATATGTACATATATATCGGTATACAGAATAACAAGGGTTTGTTAAGCACCTTTCTGCTCGTAGTACTGAGTATTTCGCAGCAAGCGGGTCGGTATAACGGAACTCTAAATATTTTATGTATTCAGGTCATTTATCAATATGGAAATGCTAGTAGGCTATAATAAATAAAAATGGCAAAGAGTAAACGAAAACTCATATCAAATTATTGAGGAGCACATACGTGAAAAGTTGTGGCTCTGCATAACTTGCATTTTAAATAAACTAACGCGTGCTTCATGGTATGAACCCATTTAAACATACCTTATACATACCTGATATCATCGTCAAAACATAAATTAAATTTGCACCTAGGAATAAATGAGACATATTTTGATTCTACTTACTAAATTACTATGGTGTGTCTCTGGCAGATCTGGGGGAACGGTAGTGCCCCGACAAGGCGAGTGTCTTTGCGTATTTCCTTTTGCTACCAATAATTAACATTAGCAAACAATGATGCTGTTGTTTAAAATTAACTTAATTGAAAAAAAAAATCCTACATCATTGCAACTCATAACTGTCCCACTACTGGGCTTAGGTATGGACTAACAATGTGAGCGGTACTGAGCTGGCCACAACCCAGCCAACACGCTGACCACATATGGATTAATAGATTGTACACATCTTTGAGAACTTTATGAAGTTACTCAGTGAATGCAGGTTTCCACACGATATTTTCCTACAAGCATCGTTTTATTTTCATACCGACCCGGCACCCAAATTATCAACAATATGATCAGATAATCCGCTTATTAACTGGCTCTCTGATTCTGTCATGGAATGACCTTTTCAATACTTTAAGCGAGTGAATTAGTGAACGAGTTATCACATGGTGATTGATCGCCACCGCTCATGGACATTAGCAACACCAGGAGCATCAACGTAGGCCAATAAGGAAGTGATGAACTTTTTACTATAAGAATCCCGTGTCATTTTCTAAGAGAATACCGAAGCAGGAAGTTGTTTCCATAATTTACACGCACGTGGTAGGAAATAACGTGATCGCACTGTAGACGAACGCCAGCTGTCCAGGTGGTGGAACCTAGCTCAACATCGTGATGTAATGTTATCCATGCACGACTTTATTTATTTTTTCTTCATCGGAATGTGCTTCAACCGTCTCCTTGTTGACTCTAAAAGGAAAATTTAAACCAAGTAACGACCTCTAATGTAATGCACGAGGTCATGAGTACCTGCCTCCAACGGCCTCTTATAATCGCAGATACCTGGTTATCGATCTAGGTGCATCGCCAAGGAGACCCATCCTTAGCAACAGGCATTGACTTTAATTGCAAAGTTTTTCTCAAATTCAAACTTGGATGATTTCTATAAATTTAATATTATGTCAACGACAAATCATTTACATTATGAAGGTATTATTCATATACTGGGTATCCCATGATAAATTACAGCTTTCTAATACTATGTCTCTCTCTTTCTCTACGCTAGAGTGTGGATGGTCGAACATGGAGAAACAGTTCGCCCTGAAAATCAGCGGCTGTGAGCTTACCACGGCTATTTTGCTGAGGACGTCCTTGTTTTGTCAGCAAAAGATTGTTAAACGATTTTCTTTATTTAGTTAATTTAAATGTATTTGTATTTAATTTGTTTATTTAACTTATTTTGTATTGACAAAATAAACATATTTTCTTTCTTTGTTTCAAGGTATTCACTGCGAAACGCAAGAAACTTGATTGCATTTACACCAGTCATCACAACACGTTACATTTTAAGGCCTGAAATAACAATAAATAAAATCAGTATTAAGTAATATGAAAAAGTACTCTGAAAATCATTACGGTTAGATACTTCAATGTAACATAACATTATTTTTTTATTGCTAAAAGGTTGATTAAAATGTACGATTTATAATCAGCACTCCGGCTAACGATGCTTTTATTAGCGCTTGGCGCCGAACATCAGCAATTAGTTTCAAGTTTTAATTAATTATTATATCTATATTTTAAAAACGACTAAGCGAATTTATAAGTGATGCTCAATTTGAAAGGAAATCTGTGCTTAAACATGTAATTAATTGATTACTTATTAGATACTGACAGATGATTTAAAAGTAGTTTGAAGTTATACTTCTT
>DWJZ01001077.1:0-25691 GCA_018249125.1 Asbolis capucinus | reverse complement strand
TATTAGAATGCCCCATCATCAAGATTTTGAAAAAATATTCAATGTACAGGAAAAATGTACTTTGAGTTTTATTATAGTATACATATGTATATTGTAGCCGCGTAGATTAGTGTAAAACCATTTCATACCTGTAGTGGAAGATCGGAATGTATCAAAAGATCTAGAGAATATTATTGCCATATTAAACACTTTAGAGGAATTAATTATTACTAAGATGATGCCTAGTCATAATACCCTGCTTACCTAAAGAAGGGATAAAGAGTTGATAAAGAAGGAACTGTTTGTGCACAGTTGCCTCCAAGAAGAAAGGTAATAGGGAAATACGACTATCATTTTTTTGATTCACAGCTTTAGGAATCGGGGTATTTAGAGTTTTTTGCCAGGGAATGGTTAACTGGATCGAGGTTAGACAGAAATTCATGAAATGGGCAATTTCAGGAAAAAGGAATAGGAAGCAAAATCATTTTCTTACATCGCTTCCTACCTCACTGCCGACGATTTTATTGATGTTACTACTGCATCATATTTATTATTTATATACTTGTAATTTATTTAACAGCTTCTTTACTACAAATTCAGCTTACGTTAAATAAATCAAATGTTAGAGCGATAATATATACTTATACATTCCACACTCCTGGCAATAAATGTTAAGGTGTAGACAAATGGTTCTATGAGGAACATTAATTCCTTAGCAACCTGTATGGTCTACGATAGATCTATTAGTGTAATGGGAACTGCCGCCATCACCTCGCCTGCAACGTCTTTACCACTATTTTTTACAATTTTTTGGCTATTTGCCAACATTTTCATTTAAATGACTATATTATGACAAAATTTCAACTGCGTATAATCCCTGATTCAAAATTGTAATTGCCATTATAAATACTTTGTTACTTCTTAATGCATAAATTAATTTATTAATACAGTAATACTTGTAAAATCAGCAAATTACCGACATAATGGGAAAAATCAAGATAACAGTTGCTTAGCAACTAACACATGGAAGGTTAGTCGTGAACAATGTTTAGATTTTTGATATTATTAAGGATTATAATGTCCTTTAGTGTCGTATCGTGGCAACAAGGGATGTCCTTTGTATGGATAAAGAGAGGAATTCTTCAAAGAATCGTCTTGTCAATTCTCAGCTTTGAAATTACTTAATTATAATATACAAGGTCTAGGAAGCACACCATGATAAAGTAAACGATGTCAGGTAAGATATTAGTTATAGTATTATAGAATCCACCTTTAGTTCAAGAATCTCTGGGTACCTATCACAAGACGTTGAAATGAATAACAATTTTAGTGATAAAGTTAATAAAACGATTTCTTAGATACGTAAGTGCATTTCAATTTAGTTTAATTTAAAGAAAATGTAGTTTAAATTAAAATATAAAAAATGTAGTTTAATTTAAAATGTAGTTTAGTTTAATTAAAAAAAAATAGATCACCAATATTATTAAACAGAAGTGCATGAACCGGTTGAAAATGAAATATGCCGCATAGAAATAGGTCTAAGCAATTCGAATGATAGGTTTTTTATAAAATTTATTTCATAGTATTACAAACGTGTCATTGTTCGCGTGACTGTATTCACAGGAAATGTGAGCTGTGTCACGTTTAACATATACATTGTATGTAGCAGTGCTTTCATTGTCTCCTTAATTGTTTTAACTAAACAGACTCGCTTCTGTAAAAATTTTAAATCGACTAGGACAGTGTAATATTTATGCCGAATAAATATTTGGTCAATCAGGCTTGGCTTCAGCGCACTGATGGTCCACTACTCAGCACGGGTCTTTTCTCATAAGGTGAATGAGGAAGAAGGTTTTTTTTATATATCATTCTTAAGTGAGCTGTTTCTTGGAAAGTGCATGCAAAAGACGATGCAAAAGTTAAGACAAAAACGACAAAAAAATTGGTTTATTCCAGGAATAACCTTTTAGATTTTTATTTTATGGACAGCTATAGCCTGCCTCATTTTATGATCAATTAATTAGTGCGCCTAATACATCATCCCCACTTTCTATTAAGTGGGATCTATGTGAAGCATTAACCTATTCTACGTAAAAACAATTGTAATTTTCTAATCCATACTAATAATAAAGAGAAAAAAAATGTATTTTTGTATGTTTGTAATGAATAAACTCAAAAAGTAATGATTCAATGTCAAAAATTCTTTCACCATTTGAATGCTACATTATCATTGAGTGACATAGGCTATATAAATATCTAGTAAAAAATAGTTAATATATAAATATAATAAAATGATGAACCGGCGGGCACTCGGATGCCGGGGCGCGTGGTAAGTGGAGTGCGGGGCGTATGAAAAAGTATTAAATTTGTCGTATCATACATTCGGAAGTATTTCACATATGGCATAAGGCAGCATTTTGATCACCACCCACCACCACGACCACGTGGACGAAGTCGCGGGTAAAGCCTTGAATAAATTTAAAACAAATGGACGATGGAACTGTACAACACTATTGAATTTACTTAATTTTTTTTAAACAACTACGTCTTGTTTATTCAGGAATAATTAAGCCGAAAAAGGGCGATTTTTTCAGTTTTTGTTTTATTTCCGAATAAGGTGAAAATAAATTTAATATATGTTAAAACATAGGCAACATTTTGTTGCAAAAAATGGCTTAAGGGGGTTCAAATAGGGGATGAAAATTCTTCATAATCGAAGACACGAGCATAACAGTTGGTATTAAAGGACTGTTATATAACGATTACAACTTAAACCGAAGGCATTACGTGCCCTGTGAAACACGGAAGAGCTCAAGATTTTTTGCCACTACTAGTCATCCATCCTGCTACCGAGCGCGTCCACTACTTCTTAATTTCGTTGATCACTTGAGATTGACGCACTATCTGACGATCCATATGAACATATTCAGCAAAATTCTAAATATTCGGGTACTCAAACATTTCCCCCTAACGCAAAATAGTTATACCTATTATAAACAAAATAGAAGTGTTACCTGATGCAGTTCAATTTATTCAGGGACCGCTGCAGACAATTTACCAGTTCAACCTAGTTACGTCGCGTTATGTGTAAATTTTCAATTGACTAGCAAATAGTTTCTGATAGCGTGTGAGGTAAACTGTTTTCTTTAGACGCCTACGTATCGGTGGAGGTATTGCCTTAGACTTTTAACTCTTACTATTTTTGTTTCTGAAGCCTAGAGGTGTAGTTCTTGCAATCTGATCGTTAGAATGGCTGCCAATGTGGACGGTCTCGAACACACTACTATTTATGTTCGAAATCCGAACGGTATTTCCATTTTCAAATTTTTTAATTAACTGCCACGAAATTCAACTACCCACCATTAAGATAAGATTAAATTTTGTCTGTTAATCGATTTTGAAAGCTTTAAGTTAAGTTGCAATACCTTAATTTAAACAGACAGTGAAGAGAGTGACGGAGAAGGAGGTTTGGGTAACTTGAATCGTTTGATCGTGCGTCCTCCGGGACACAGCGGGAAGGCGAAGCGTGGTCACCTTTGCTTCGACGCGGCGTTCGAGTGCGGTAACCTGGGCCGCGCTGACCACATTACCGAGCTGGAGTATGATCTATACATACGACCAGATACCTGTCGACCACGGTCCAGGTTTTGGTTTAACTTCACCGTGGAGAATGTGAAGCAAGACCAAGTAAGTACATCAGTTAACAAGTTCTTCATCATCGTCAGCCTTTATATGTCCACTGCTGGACACATTTTCTTTGCTTTTACCTTTTAAACATAGTTTAACAACTCCATATGCAATTATATGTATGTAATGCTAATAATAGTAATAATTAGTTATTTTGTGTATTCTTATTTTCAGCGAGTTATATTTAACATTGTTAACCTGGGTAAAGAATTTATTCTTTATAATGGTGACATGACACCTCTGGTCCGTTCTTCATCACGACAGAAATGGTGAGTTCAAAACATTGAGTATATTACCTACTAGACCGCACATCTTGGGCGACTTTACTGCCAAAAGATTAGACCAATCGACCTTATATTAGACACCCCCCGCAATGTACGGACTAATAATTTTTGAAAATGCCGTCGTATTTAATTACCGATTAATCTTTTGTTAATCGTTATTTAACATGTTCTCAGTTAGTGGAACGTCAAAAATAACAACAATAACTTAACACCTAATAATTTTTAACATAAAAATTACGTGATTGTTGATTTCACCGGCTTTTTGGCATCTGGGAGTGCACTTTTATACTCAGTTATTAATGGTTCTATAAGATATGTAGCTAAACGGAACATAGGTATAATAAATAGGTACCTAAAGTGCGTGTGAGTTTCATATTACTAATTCCTTGTTCTTGCGTTACGGTGATTATTCAAACGTCAACATCAGGAAGTTCACGTCGGTTTTTAATTACACGTAAGTGGCCGGCTGCTTCTCTCATTATGTTATAATCCTGAAAAGCCAAGAATCCCAACACAGGTGTAATAAGTAGGTTGAAAAAATTGCCTTATTCCAGACTAGTAACAGTCGCCGATTCGCTTCGGAAAACAAATTAACAGTAAAAATATTTTTTATTTTACGGGAACTAAGACATGAATTTCAGGAGTGCTATTGGCCACTTCTCAACTGCACCTACATATGAGCAAAAGAATTTACCAATACTATCCAGTACTATTTGAGTTTATTCATTACAAAAAACATGCAAAACTTTTCTAAATATCAATGTAGAGGCAATCGCAGAGGCAGCAAACCGGGCGGTTTTAGTGGGTAAAACTCCCACATACCCTGGTACTTCTCCCAAAGTGCCGGGCACCTTTTGAAGATTTCCTGGATAGCATAAAAAAAGGATGTTCGGCGAATAACCGGTGCCTGTATTTCCTGAAAGGGATACAATCGCCTCTAATCGAACTTCGATTAGTACCCTTAGGTACATATAAATAAATAAATATCTTTGGACAACTCAAACATCTGATCCCAAACTAAGCGTTAGCTTGCACTATGGTGGTCAGACAACTGATAAACATCCATATATAATTATAAATACATACTTATATATATTTACACCCAGACACACAAGACAAACATTCCTGTTCATCACAGAAAAGTTTGACCTGGGTGAAAATCGAACCCACGACCTTCAATGTAGCAGTCAGGTTCACTAACCTCTAGACCAGCCGGCCTATCATCATATTTTACATGTCAGTTCAGCCAGAAGCTACAGCTTAAGCTTCGTTTGATATCTGCTCTATTGTTTGCAAAATGGCCCAAAATCGAGATGAAAGAATCTAATCGTTCACGCATAACTAAAAACGTATTGATTTAAGTCTAGAAATATTATACATTATACAGGCAAAGACTTCCAAGACGTCTACTCTTCTACCATCGCTCGATGGTCCATCGTGGTCGGAAGATCCTCAGTCTCGCGTTCGGCTTCGATCGCGAGGAGGACGTCTATCAGTTTGCGGCTGCTGCTCCCTACTCCTACTCCAGGCTTCAGAAACACCTGGCTATTTGGGAGAAACGGTCGATGGCCTTTGCTAGTAGAGAAGAAATCGCTAAAAGTACAGTAGGTTATGATTTTTTGCATTAATAACTTGTATAACTATTTCACTAAACTTTTCCATACATTACACTTCAATATAGCGCCATCTCCATTGAAGGAATCGAATCCATGGTCTCTAGCAGTTAGGTTTACAAGCCATTAGACCAATAATCTAGTCAGTGTAATGCATTTTCTCAAATTTCTTTTAGCAAAAACGTCGTATAGATTTGATAACAATTGGCGACCTGAGTTTCAAGGACAAGGAGAACAAGGAGGAACATAACACTGTGAAGGGTAAAGTGGAGGATGTGAAGAAGAGAGTCGTGCTCATACTGGCGAGAACGCATGGCGGACAACCTGCGTCGTCGTTTGTCTGCCAAGGTTTGTAAGAAAAAATATGAAAATTACGAATAGGATAATTAATAATAATTAGGTAGAATAAATTATACGTATAGGTAGGCCACGGAAGAGGCCACAACGGAGGTCCTGTGTTCAAATACTGCGGAGCGCACTTCTAGTTTTCAAAGTTAATTATCACTTACTACGGTGAAGAAAAATATCGTAAGGAAACCTGCACTGCTGAGAGTTCCCCATAAAGTTCTCAAAGACGTCTGAAGTTCACCAATTCGCATTTGGCCAACGTGTTGGACTATGGACTGTACCTCAGTGCCCAGTAGCGGGACAGTAATTGGTTGCAAAGACGATGAAGCTGCTGATTTTGTGTTCTTATTATTTATTCATTATATTTTTTTATCTATGATCGGGTACCATAAATATTGTCTCTGCCCTTGTTTCTATAGGTATCTATTCTATAGGTATAGGTATCAACTTAACCTCCTCGTATGGTTTTAGGTCTGCTCGATTATTTGGGAAGCTCTTCAGAAAAAGCTAACGCACTGCGAAATGGGGTTGTTATACAAGTGAGTAAAGAAAGTCGATGGAGACAGTTTTTCCGTTGATGGCTTCAAACTGCCATGAATTTCAGATAACCCATCAGGGAGAGAAGGAGAGAGAGGAATATCAAAATGATCTTTAAAAATGTAAAAATCCCTGTATTAATGCCTTATTAACTATAATAACATGTGATCATGACTTTGCTTATTATTATATACTTGAAGAATTTTAACTGTCACTGATACTAATCTAACAGGTGGTGCCGATGGTGAACCCAGATGGAGTGTTTCTCGGTAACTATCGCTCTGACCTCCTGGGCTCTGACCTCAACCGCTGCTGGAACAGAGCGACCAGCTTCGCTCACCCCGCCCTCATTGCCATCAATGAACATATCGAAAAACTTACCGCTGAAAAGGTATATCATTATGAACCGACCAATTTCAAAAGTAATTGGTTTCTTGTATGGGGAATCCTATATGGGGAAAGAGATTGTATTTGAACTAAGTACATACATATGTTACAGTCGCTCCAGCTGGATTTTATTATTGACATCCACGCCGATGTGAGTCATGAAGGTGTATTTGTAAGAGGGAATTCATATGATGACGTTTACAGGTACGTTGATAAGTTTCACATAAATTATCTTCTAACCATCTGTAATAGAACCACATATAACGCTATTTTCTTAACTTCTGATAAGGCTCTCAACTCTAGCACCGCTTTATCAAGCGGGCTTTTTGGGTTTCTTAATAAATGACGAATGTATACGTTTACAGTACCTGGTCGTCTGTAAGGCAACTTCGAGCTTTTGGGATGTGATATTCTAGCGTCTAGCAGGGATCTACTATCGATCCCAAGTGATCAAATATGTCAAAAAACAGCGGGCGCGGTCGGTAGGAAAATTGGTAACCGCTAGTGATACAGCTATCGTTAGATAACGATCATAGTATATACATGTCGGAGGCCTTCAGGTGTGGAGGCTCTTTGTTGGCTCTCCATCAATTCACACCGAAGCAGCGTTGTAGAGTAAGTTCCGGGCCTTCTCAGTCACGAGAAGAGACCCGTGCTCCGACATTAATCAGTGGAAGTCAAACACACATTTGGACACTTTACACACACCCAACAAGCACACTTTAGGCTTTTAACAGTTTAAAATTATTTATCATTAAGATTCGAGCGTCATGCCGTGTTACCAAAGTTCCTCGGAGCGCGGATCGAGGCGTGGCAGACGGACGCCTGTCTGTACAACGCAGATGGGCTGTTATCAGGCGCCGCTCGCCGAGCGCTGCCAACTGGCGCGGTCGACGGTTATAGCCTGCTTGCGTCGCTGGGCGGGCGAAGACTCACTGCCAAAGGACCATATCTGCATTATACCGAGGATGCCTGTATCCTATTTTAATGATGAAATAGATCAAATTTGGTCGCAGTGGCCTTTGGGTTTATGTTCCTTACCCATCTATCCAATCCTATTTTAACTACTAATTTGCTTATTTATTTACGGTACAAATGGCGAGCTAAATACGGGTTTTTTACTTAAAATAAGTTAATATTTGAAAACAACCCTGATGATGATAAGTGGCGAAGATGTCTAAAATAGTAAATGAAATTAACAAGCTAACCATAAAGAAACAATAAGTGTCACATGCGTTTTCTCTCTTCAAAATAACGGACAGTATTCTGAACGTCGTACTTGGTATACTTTAGTTTTCAAATTAAAATTTCCATAACTTAAAATATCCAGATGCTAAAATAGGAAGATCTTTAGTTAAAGCACTATGTGATTATTATCGGCATATAGGTGTAGTCCCGCCGAGATTAAGCGCTCACAAGAAAAAAGACGCGCGTGGAAGAAGACGTCGTCGGCGCCCGGTCTACGAAAGAGAGAGGTGAGATTAGAATCCATTATTGTTTTTTTACAAACTTTTATTCAAATTGCATTTATTCTTAGTTTGTTCGGGTCAAATCTTGCAAGCTGATTAGAATCACTTTCCCTTTTTAATTCGGAGTTAATTTCTCGACAATTAGCTCAACTTCCATGACAATGCTATTTTACGTTTTATGTGAGGTTCTATGAAATGCATGACCTGATGCTTAGCTAAAAATTGACCCCAGACAACTTCAATACTGAATACTAAAACAGCATTATCACTAAGTATACGTTGTTTTGATTGAAATTATGAAATACTTAGCTTCCTTTATTATTGAGGCGTTGATGTCACAAATTTATTGTAAATACATGCAAATATGTGTAAATACATGCGTATTTAACGCAGCGATGTACGCTCCTTGTCTTAATCTGTATAACATATTATTGCATAGTAATATGTTATTGTCTCCTAAACATCATTATTATAATGATTAACGTAGGTTAACACAAACACAAAGGCGCAGACAAAGTCATTTCTAAAAATCATTGTTGTGGGTTCTATTCCTTACTGAGGACCTCCATTAATCATTTCTCCCAAATGTCTTCCGCGTAAGGATAGCCGTCACTTAGCAATTAATATATCATGATCCTTGTGACTGGGGCTCTTTTCATTTGGAGGCCTAATCCATTTTGTCAGGTCCACGGATCTCTTCCACAGGAGGCTTGCGGCATTTTGCCTATGACTTTATGCCATGTTACCCACTCCACAGATCTCCTAGCTCGTCTCCTGAGCGGCGTGTGTTGGCGGCGCGAGTGGTGGAGCCTCAGCTGCCGGTCTCACCGCCACTTTTATTCCGCGCTCTCCCCCCGCGGACCGCGCGTCTCTCCACGTTGCGGACGAGACCTAGGACTGTGCAACCCACAGACAATATCTTGCCTATTATCAAAGGTGAGTAATACTGGTGGTTATTTAACCGAGGCGCTGCAATGTTGCAAGTATGGTCGACAAAACAAATTTCAATGTAATTCAACTTTTAGGCGTGTACCTTAGTTGCTGCTGATCGTACCTATAGGGTCTGGAGGGGATCCATGTTTGATTCCTGGCCAGGCCAGGCATTAATGTGACACATAAGTGTGTTTTCCATTGTTATGACACCAACGGAACTGGAAGATCATGGGTTCGATTCCCACACCAAGAAAAAATATTTCTGTGACGAATGAATGTAATAAAAAAAGAACCTATATATTAGAAAAAAACACAATTATGTATTTTTTTCAGGTTACTAATCGTCATAGCTGAAGGTTTCTTTGGGATTAGATAGACGTGTGTCCTGAATAAACTATTTGAACTGTTTTCAGGCACAGCTGTTCGAACTCCTAGGTTGGCGGTGGTTGACCTCAGCGCGTATATCCGCACCCCTCCTTCCAAGCGACCGCCGGCTAGGGCACCCCCCCTGCCCCGCCGAGTGCCTCACCCCCGCTACACCAGCGACGAATACGAAACCCATGAATCGGACTCTTAACAAGGAATACAAACTATAACAATTTTGCGCTTTCATTTTAAATAGCTCTTCTCTATTCATTTGTATTCTTACAGTACCTATTAGCTAATGAAGCTGGTAGTGGTGAAATATAAGATGTGTTCGGAGCAACAATTACATACTGCACTCAAGAATCTTAAATGTCCTCCTAAATCTTTCCTTAGTATATCTCTATACAAACTGACACCGAGTGCCGAAGATAGACTGCTAGACACCTGATTTTATTTAACAGATTCTGCATACGTAAAAAATATTTGTGTATGTATTTAAAATTTTGTATGTATGTGTATCTGTTGTCAGATTACCATAGTACAACCTGACGCTTAGTTTATGGTCAGATGGCCGTGTCTGAGTTATCTAAGGATATTTATTTACTTTTTAGCGAAAAATTCAGTCAAAGCAAGATAAGGGAGGCAGGGAAGCGTAAACTTATGTCACAAAAATTGGTCGAAAATCACAATGCTTAAAAAAATAACGAATACTGTTGTTAATTTTACACAGCGATGTTTGTATATGTAATAATGTTATACTTAAAGCTGATGGTTTTGAGAAAAAAAAGTGTCTCATTGACAAGTGATAAAATGGTATTTTCGTAAGTTCTGGTATGAAAATTAGACTATGACGGAAAGAGATTAACCATTATATGGAATTTTAGGTACGCCTAAGCATGAGTCTCTAAACATCTACATAGTCGATAGATCAGGTCCATTCCCATATTCAAACTAATCGTTGTTAGATTTCAAGCTGTTTTGTATAATAAAGTTAACGTTTTTCTGTTTATAGTGTGAGAGTTATAAATTATACCGCAACGAATAGTAAATATGACCTAAGTATACATATTTTTGCCGTGCTATTGTTAGAACCACACGTGATGAACCAATTTAATTATTGAAATGGTTATCTTCAGAATGTTGGGTTGAAAATATATGTATTTAAGTAGTTCTTGTAAAGATATCGACGACGGAGGCGTAAGGAGGCGTAGCTCATAGAGTTTTGCTCCATCCGCAAAACTGTAAGGGCATAAATCATATGGGTTAGTCTAAAGAGTACGTTTTTATTGTTTTTCATCGTCAGTATAGTCTCGACCAGTAATGATTTATATTGTGGGGCATTTCTGAATCGACCTCCTCTTCCGTTCCGCCTCTTTGACCTCCGTTCCGCCTCTTTGACCTCCTCACTTTGAAATATTTTGTAGTAGTACTTGTAATTTTATTTACAACTTACTTTACCCCGTGACTACGTCCGCGTGGAACTCTTTATCCCCGAAGACTTCGAAATTTCCAAGGTAGAACAAATATTTACTTTTAAGTATATTAATAAAAAGATTTAAGATTGTGTTTTCGACGATAACGAACTTCCAGACTTTTATCCCCTACTTCGGGTCCTTCAAATCTTTTTTCGAAAGCAGTTTGCTCTTAATTGAGGCATATATTAAGATATTACTATAAAATTTTCGTTAAAATCAGTGCAGTGGTTGAGACGTGAAATCATACCAGACAAAAGAGTTATTTCTACAGTTTTGATTAGTAAGGATGGTATTCAGACTTAATTCAGTACCACAGATTTATATTAGCGAAATGAGACATCGACCGGAAGCTTAGCAGCGATAGTGGAGCAGAGTTCAAAATCGGGCATTGCCACTGGCCGTTTGTTATCGCCGACTCGGAAGTGACCAACGTTGTTAGGTATTTTAGATATTGTATACAAAATGATATGTGCTTATTGAAGTGGCCAATGTCATATTTTAAGATTTTAGTACACGTGCGACGTCACGACAAAAAGTCGTAAACCGACGTTAAAACAGCAGGAATAATCGGTACATTCGTCATTGTCGTGTCTAAGGCACTTAATGTGTACCAATTTAATTCACATCTTTCTCCTCTCTAGCACTTTGATACAAATTTTAAACTTAAAATGAAATTAAAATATGCAATGAAACAAACGTGTTTTAATGAAATGTATAATGTCTAAGCTTTCGTATTTACAATCTCTAACATCTAACTAATCATTCAGTCATCATTTTCTTAGAACAAATTATTGTGAACACTATTATCTCTACATATTCATCAATCATAACGGCAAATGAAAAACGAGACTGAGTATCGGTATCGAGATTTATTCTCAAATCTTCCATTCACGACAAATTGGGTAGCGACGAATCGCCGTCACCTACGCAACTAGTATAAGAGGTCACAGGAGCGTCACGAAATCGATACGTTCGTAACAAGTCGCAGCAAGCGCAGCGCCGGGGCGTCGCTCGGTCGACAAGCGCGAAGCACCTCCTCTAATAAATATCTTTGGCATGAACCGAAAGGAGCTCGCCGACAATTCACACGCGATCGCACTAAGTTAACAACCGCCAGCCGTGCCCGCTTGCTGGTTATTGGAGGCGGCGGGGGCGGTTGAGGCGGCGGGGGCGGGTCATTCCCAGGCGTCGTCGTCGTCGTCGGAGAGCGTGACGAGGTGCATGGGGTCAGGGCGTGGCGCGGCAGGCGCGGGAGGCGGCGGCGCGCGCGCCGCACGCCGCTGCCGCAGCAGCTCCTCGTCCGCTGCTGACCGGATCTTACGGAACTCGTACACCAGCGGGAAGATACGCTCCACCGCCGACTGCACATCGCTCACGCTTCGGGCTGGAACATAACATCGAAACATATGATAATTCAATTACTATTACACATTCACTCGAGGGCCGAGGACTACAACAAAAACAATTCGCTCTGCGCTGCAAGAGTCAGTTTATTCAATACAAATACAAAATAAGCTATTATCAACACATTTCAAAACAAAGATATTGCCCTCACGCTTACAAAATGGTAATACGTAAGCAGAGTTTAGAAATAGCCTTCGCAGCCGAAACTTTTGCTACATACAACCCATCAGGCATTTTATTAATTCGAATTATCTCTTTACCATTTGCTATTTAAGTTAGAAGAGTAATTGTAAAATGTCACCTCACAAAGTACATATCATCTCACAACATACACTCGGAAAGTGGGTGAGTATCGGAGAAAGAAATGGGTCAGTCGTATAAAAAGTAAAAATACTCTCAATCTTTTTATAGCTCGTGTGAAGTGTACAATGAAAGCAATTAAAACTGTTATAGGTGAGGTTGCACCTCTACTGTCGTTGTAGATTAAAAATGTAGGGTTTCAGAACTTCACCGATGAACATGTTAAAAATAGACCAATAACAAAGAAGAATTTGTCTAGAATAAAGTTAAGTAAACTTTGTCAATATCAAAATTATATAGAGGAAAATATACAGTGATCTAAAAAATATTCGGGAAATATATAACTCATAACCGTCCCACTGCTGAAATTTTGTATATCTCATAATGTGAATGGTAAAAGCCATAATCTGCCACGCTTCACAAATCACGAAAACTTTACGAGGAACTGTCAATATTCCCTACGAGACGAGTAATCCTTAAATATTTTTATACGTACAACATTGACAATCAAAGGAACAGCATTTGAAATCAGACTCATGTAAAAACTAAGTCAGTATTAAACTTCTTAGGCTGAGATTACACATTGTTCGGCGTCGATCTTAAGTGATCATACGAGTTAAGCAAGTTCGATTGAATGGATGTTCGATTCACTCTGTTCGCTTCGGTTCAAAGGCCACCTAAGCTATCGTTCCCATGCGTATTCCATTATGTAACATGCAAACTTAAAGCGATGACGAAAAGTTTGCGATAAATGGTCGTCGCTCGCAAATTCGTATTATGTATCGGCGACAATGTTACTATTTATATGGCGTTGACGTCAGTTTGGACGTAAAAACACCACAGTACCAGTGTTCTGCAAGCGATCACGTATGTAATACACTGTTATTTTACTCATATCGATTGTCTATTGTCGCTGATTATTTGCTGTCTGTTCGCTGTTTGCAAATTTTAGGTAATAGGGCTATCGTCCAATCGTCTGTAAGCACTATCGGAGGTTAGGCTTCTTGGCTTATACTTTGGTTAAAAGATCGACTTTGGAAAAATCGATTTCAGATTGTTTGGTTCAGATCCATTTGACAAAATTTACTCAAGATTACGCTCTTGGATCATTGGTGTAGCCCAATCGACATTACGGATCGAGATTTTGGAGATAATAATTTAGAACCTTAATGCGATTTGTGAATCTTTAAGAGTTGAAGTAAATATATTTTATCTATTAACTTTTCTTAAATTAAAATATTAACAAAACTAACCTGTTATTGTAACACCTCCCGTGGAGAATATTTTTAATGTGGCTCTAGGATTATATAGCTTATATGTAACACCCGGATGAAGCTCTGGTTCATAGCTGGAATCAAGAGAAAAATCCACATTAGGTTTTTTTATCAAAGAAAAAGCAATAGAAGATAGGATTAGGGAACAATCATTAATTCATCAACTTCGTAGTAATAAATAAATAAATAAATATCTTTGGACAACTCACACCCGGCCACCTGATCCCAAACTAAGTTAGCTTGTGTTATGGTGATCAGACCACTGATAAATACACATATATATTTTTAAATACATACTTATATACATATTTTTGACACCTAGACACACAGAATAAACATTCCTGCTCGTCACAGAAACGTTTGACCTGGATGGGATTCGAACCCACGACCGTCGGCGTAGCAGTCAGGTTCACAAACCACTAGACCAAGAGGCCTGTAATGTCCCACTGTTGGGCTGGTCACCTCTTGTTATGTGTGGAATACAGGTTATAATCACCACGCTGGCCAAATTCCGATTCATAGACTTCACAGTTTCACAAACTTTGTAAGGAAACCTCAGTAGGGCAGGTTACGTCGCGATGTTTTCCTTCACCGAAGACTATAGACTTCACATAACTTTGAATAAGTTACTTCGAAAGTTAGTTCAAGATACCAACGTTCAAGCCGTTCAAAACAAGGCTATCACTGTCTTAAGTATTAAGGAACAGCTATCTAATAAGATTATTTATTCTTTATTGAACCATTCATTATGGAACAAAGGGCGGACTTAATACTAGAAACAATCTCTGCTAGTCAATCTTAGAGCACTGGGAGAACGAAGAAGGCGGCAGCAATAAAATGCTGTGGATTTATTATTAAACTATTGTTATTTATATGGTACAAATATACATGAGATGAGATTAGATCTAAAACGCCAAATCATTTAAAATTAGAACAACGCGTATCAAATAACCATTCATTCACGTTGGCAACATTCATTCATTCACTCGTACCCAATGAAGCACCTTCCCAAAACAGAGCTGTTAGAATATTTACTTTCATATAAGCATTACAAACACCCACATGAATAAATGAATTTTGAATTTGATTTAAATTTGAATTTCATGCTCCATTTACATTAATGAATTTTGAGAAATCATTGGATAACAGCATCCTTCAATCTCACGGAGTAAGTTTTAAAACGATATGCTTCACATCGTAACCATTCTAGTTTTACTAACAAAGAATGAGTATAAATTGTTACTAACACAATATGGATGGATATCTGAAATAAAAAAAAGAAAATAAAATGTGGTGGTAAATTAATTAATTGTCAATAAACTCTTAAGATCTTAAAATTCGTTACTTTTACTTCTGTCTTGGATATTTTGAGCTTATTTAAATTTTACACGGGTCGAGCAAATACTCGAAACTTACGTAATCAAAATATTCACCATACTTCAGCGATATTCAACGTTTCCCCCGATCTGGTATCCAAAACTACTATTGCCATTGCTTATACATCTAAAGCTGGACCCCCCCGACTAGTTCATGATAATAATTACAATGATTTGAATACTTTGCAATACATAAAGAACCACCAAATGAGTACCGTTGGGATTAAACTAAATATTAGAACTAGACCTCGAACACACAGACATGTCCTTCATTGTAAACTGCATTATACTTGTAAAATACCAACATCTGATGAACCAGTCTTCTCGTCTTTTGTAAAAGTAAAAAAATGTATCAGCAGCATCAAACTAGTTTGGGTTCATATGTTGCTAATTTTAATTTCAAAGATGCTTCGACGTAACGTTATACGACATCTGTCACGAACGGTAAACAAGTACGACCTCTTCGCTTCAAGCGAAGGATATTAGTCCTAGTTTATATTTATATTACAAGTAATTTGAAACTTGTTTCTAACATATGTAACTTAAAAATAAATCCTTATGTACTTTGGTCACGTCTAGACTATGTTCGGTGTAAATTCGTTCTGTAATTTTTTTTATACAAAGTCGTCAAATTTGTGTAGAAAACATTTCAGATCGAATTTGCAGCGAGCATTATAAACGACTTTAGCGATTTTAGTAACCTTTTCTTACGTTTTCTGATATTGTAGATGGTTCTTACAAAATGAAAGTTTAAGAAAATTGGAAAGCTTTAGATAAAATTACCTAACATGCATCATTTCTGCGGACGATGTCAGAAACCAGGTTTGTAAGGACGGGGTGGATATTTACTACTTCACGCAGAAACTACTAAACCGATCGTGATAAAACTTGACACCGAGATTGATAATAGTTTGGAACACATAAGCTACACATATTTTTTATCAACTACCTTCCACGCGGGCCAAGCCGCGGGTAGACACTGAAAAATGCTTATCTTAGAACAAAAGTTGATCAAAAATCTCGCCCCACTGATACGTAAATGCTCAACGAATCACGTTGATAATTATGTAACTATGACTATATTTTGCTACTTAATTCATAACAAAAAATAAACCGGATTTCATAAAATGAAATGACGTTATAAATTATGTTTTTTATTAACCCATTGATACTTTAAATTGCAGTCAATGTTGAAAGTGTTCCAAACTACTCATATCTTAAAACGTTTTCTATTTAATTCGTCGACGAATGAATTAGGAAATTCTCGCAGCCTGCAAATGAAATGCAATCCCGTAAAATTATCCCGTAATATTCAATCCGGGTATAAACATTCCGAGACTGTACATTATAGACCCCGCGGGATGCAGGTATTTGGAAATAATTTATGACGAAACTTATTTTGAACCACATTTACATTAACATATCTGATTTTAATATTAATAATTTTAATTCCTACAACAAAAATATACAGGTAGGTTCTAGCAAACAAAAAATTGGTCAAAGTAAGCTTAATTTCATTTTGATGTAATAATGTAGCTGCAGCTACTAGTGATATTGATGCCATGTTAAATGGATAGAATTTCGCTTCTCTACAATCCCGCGTAATCCGCGCGGGATCCCGTTAATTTCACGAACGGGATTTATTGTGGAAATAGCATCCGAGATCCCAGATGTTGTATTCACTATGCGACACCGACTATTACAGTTTTACATATGATCTAAATTATCCCAAAAAAGTAGATATATCGAAAATTCCGAAATTGTTACATGTATATATATAATGTGCTTGCTATTTTGCTAAGTTACCTTCCATTTCGTCGGTTCACTAAACCTGCTTTTTACACTCAGAAATAATCACTCGCCGCCCAAAAAATATCAGATACAAATCTCAAATTAAACATGTCCATTTTTATTTTAAAACTCCCTACAACTGTTTACAATAACCACAAAAAATATGAAACTTTAATAAACTCTCAGTATCTAGACGCCACGTGATAGTATTTCGAAAATAAAAAGTTGAACGGAACAGCTGGGCCACACGCCAGATGGCAACCAAACACCTTGCGATGAATCTTTTCAGAGAGAAATACCCTGTGAAGTAAGCAGCTTCCATATTAAAGCTCTCTTTAAACTGGCTATTTAATTATAGATGTTACTTAAGGCCAGGATTCCACCAACTTATAGGGATATAACCTACCTTACCTTTTAGCTACCTTATCCCCCTTACAGATCGACATGCAATTTATTCTTCAATTTATTCTTCTGTTATTCAACTGTGATCAAATTTTTCGATTAATCGATAAAAAAACTATCCTATGTTTTAAGCAGCCAAGTATTTACAAATTTCATTGAATTCGATTTAGCGGATTCGGAGATTACCGCAAACGAATCGTGACACCAGATTTTTATAGAATAGACATATATTCACATTTATTAGCGATACAAATATAACTTACTAGCTTTTGCCTGCGACTTCGTCCGCGTGGTCATGGTGGTGAGTGGTGGACAAAATGCTGCCGTATGTCATATGTGAATTACTTGCAATTATAAACTTTCGCAGTACTATATTTAGATATTACGAATTTCCATAAAAACATTCCGCCCTCTTTTAACCCTTTCTCCCCCATTTTTCGCAACAAAAAGTACCCTTTAGTCTTCCGCAGGGTCAACTCTATCTCTATACCAAATTTCATCAAAATCGATTCAGTGGCTTAGGGGTGAAAGCGCAACAGACCGACAGTTATTTTCGCATTTATAATATAAGTAGGGATTATAAATAAAATAGACTTTTTAGTGCACAAATGACATCAGTTACAAAGTTAATAATTATAATGGTGCACTATATGACAACTGACATGTCCTCACAGAGCTTACCGGTTCATAGTGATCCTCAGAAAGTATTGGGATGTTAACATATTTTATAATTGGAAGACATTTTTTACAGAGCGCCGTATTTTTAAATTTTACAATTTTACAAACCTAGTCGAATGCAACCACAGAATGTTAAGTTAAGTTGTTATGTTAAGTTAAGAGATATGACAAAGAAGAGAGGTCCATAAAGTATATCGCCCTCGAGGAAGGTAGATTGATAAAAATAGCCTATGTGTTTTATTCTAGACAATATATCCCGGTGTCATTTTTCATTCAATAATTTTCGTGAAGGAGTAACAAACACCCAACCATCCCCATACTAAATTTTTGAACGTAAATACCTTAAAGGACTGACTAACGGACTTATAAAATGACCTACATCTCACAAACTAAGTATTTTCCTATATCTCACATTTGTATAGAAAATTCAAATGTTAGATAATCGAGGCAACACTTTTAACTTATTTTAAAACACTCTGCAAGAAAACAATTTGAATGTTTGAATTAATTAAACAAACATTAATATATATTTTTTTCTTTTTAATATCCCACTACCAATGCGCACAATTTGCATGCAGATGTCCTAGGTATGTAGGTAACATACCTAAGACTGCAAATGTCGTAGAGTTCATCGGTATATTTGAGGTCGTAATATTGTAACGAATGTACCGACTTTCGTTATAACAGAGACAGATTTATATTTTAAATACTTTATTATAAATAACAATAAATATTCCGGGACAACTGACACGGCAATTTGATGCCTAACTAACCCTTAGCTTACTATGGTGATCAGACAACTGATAAACATACATATTTTTTAAATACATATATATATATATATATATTCTTAGTTTTGGGGAGGATCGAACCCACGAACGAACCCATCGGTTTAGTATTCAGGTTTACTAACCACTAGACCAATAGGCCTGTCAAATATCAATAATGAAAACGATAACCATAATATTATTCCATTAGATTCCAATCTTTTAGCATTTCGCACATGCTAATTAAGTCATTCGACTCTCGGCCTTGGAATATATTTTTTTCTTTTCTTTTCATAAATGCAGTGCCCGAGTAGGTACTACTTTAGGCCTCCTGAAATACGAGAAAGGACTCGTATACTATAACAAAAGATAAGTAGGTAAATATACAAAAATATATCCAGTACAATATTAAGATACAATATCTCCTTATGGTACGTAGACAATACGTATTTAAGAACATAGAAATTCGTTTTCCTATATACAATGACATTAAAATATTCTATCTATATTTAAACAAAATTTTAAGGTCTGTTAATTAAATTTTCCATAAAGTTACAATAATATTTTACATCTGTAATTTTTGTGCCACCTACTTGGAGAATTTTTAAATGTGTTCATTACATCAATCAATACTTGCAGTGTTCTAAATGTCAAAATATACATTGGTAAATTCTTCCTTAATACATACCCAAATCTCTCATCCGATTGCGATAAAACTTTGTCAAGTTATAGTTTACATTCAGAGAAAGGGATTTTTTAAAACGTGGAGTATTTGATAGAAACGCTATGACAAAGTAAAAGTTTTGACTGGCATGACCATATACTAACAGTTTGTTACAGTTAATAAATCAGCTATTGCCCAATATTTTTAACTCGGCAGAAAAAATCTTTTTTTTACCTTTTTATGGGACATTAAAATTGCACTGACTTTAACCAAAACCTTTCGGAAGAACTACATATTTCAGAAGATTCTGACAATCTATTTCTGTATCTCTCTTTATCTCCACTTCCCTAAAATGCCATAGCCAGACCCGCTGCTACCCTGCTGGTTCATAAATCAGCAGAAAATATCAAATTTACATAGTAAGTCATAACCTTAACATGTTTTATTTAATATAGGTGACATTAAACGCCCTGCGTTACAGTTTAAAGTATTAACAGGAGTCAATTGGCCGTGAGCCAACTATTTATAACTAGTTATTTGAGACTGTCACCACACCCGAGTGCGATTATTACCTATATCTCTATATCCGAACGGCCATGTTGCCTGTGACCCACCTGCGAAGCGTCCCGGGTCCGATTAACGTTAGTTTAATTTATTTTCTCAGGTCCATTTGTGCTGTCCATGCCATCATGGACACAGAAAGATTGCAGGAGTGAGTCTATAGAGTCTATAGAGTGCCTTATTATTTATGTTTATTATTAAAATATATAAATAGTGTGGAATAAACCTTTTTTAATATTATAAACAGTGAAATGATCAGACGGGCGTCCTGGTGTTAATGATTACCGTCGTCATGACAAATACAAGGTTAGGGTGTCGCCTCTTACGATATCCTGGGACTTAGGACAAATCTTTTTTTTGTTAGCATTTACGCTAAATGCGAGTTCAAATTTTTTTGGGGAGTTCCAAATGACATTTGATGCAGAGAAATTTGGCGTTTAATGTAATTTTCAAGTTTTGTTTTACGCGTTGTCACTAAACAGAAAAGAGATTTGTCTAGAAGAGGCGACCTGGGACTATGTACAACACAAGCTCGAGGCCCGCCCTGCAGAGGAATCCGAGCGGTTCGTCCTGCAGTTCCCCTCTCGGAAAAAAGGGGGGGATGGTGTGCTAACGTGGGATTGGGATTCTAGGCCGCTCCAATACAACGTGAATTCCACGCTAAGCTTACACGTATAATTTTGATCGCACTTTGACAAGTTCGCTTTAATCAATTATCCATACAAAATCGGACATGCTAAGGAATTTTGTAGACGCCAATTGCATACAAATTCATTAAGTACTATGATAAAATTTTATTTTATGCTTTGGGGCAGCCACATTTCAACACAAATTGAAATATATGTATTTCTATACGGGACTTGAATTGAACACACTTGAAAATTCCATGGTCAGGGTCGCCGATTAACTACAGAAACACCAAAAGCATCACCGATGTAAGGGGCCCAGTTTGATACCTGCATGCATTCATTTATGTGAGAGTTAAATATTTGTAGTCGAGTTATAATTGTTGTGCTTTTTCCGATTTCAAAAAAGGAGGTACTCAATTCCTGTGTATTTTTTTTGTATTTGTAATGTGCTGTGCATGTTACCTGCCTCAAAGAAAAAAGGTGTTAATAGTTAATTTTTGCGTTTTTTTTTTGTAATTGTGACAAAATTTGCTTACTTTGATATTGAATTTTTTACGGCCCAAGATATTAGTGTCAGTAAACATGTAAGGAGACAGTTTTATAAGAAAACTGTGACATTTTCATCCCTCTTTAGGTTACAATTTGTACGGATGAGAATAACTGACCATAAGCATTTATACCACCCGTCTAAAACATACCTATGTATTTTATTGGTTTCATAAATTTCACATAAGGTACATTTTATTTGAACCTATGGGAAGAATAGATTATTAAACTGCTATTACCTTTGACCAGGTGTGAGCAACCTTTTGAATTAAAGGACCAATTTTAAATTTGATTTTTGCTAGAGTGCCACACATAGATTAACAAGATTTATACATAATCAAATTTTCTTAAAGTTTCAGAGTTACTATGTCAAGTTTTTATGTATTTGCTCAATTTTTGTATCATATTTTTTTTTATGTTGCATTACTTTAAGTTTGACACAGTGTTTGACCTTCATAGGATAAAAAATCTAATTTAAAAGTGCTCAAAGGGTCGTATGCGGCCTTTGACGATGGTTACTGTTTTAATATACTGATATCAATTATAGCGCAAAAAATTCTTAACCTCGCTAACCACAAACTAACAAGTCTACATGAAAATCCTATTTATTTTCATTTAAACTTCAAACTGCGAAACATATCAGTACCTATACTCGGTGCAAATTTGATGAGAATGTTTAATAACAAACCGTTGCCTAGCCAACCTGTGTCAGTCCGGAGAATTATTTTTTTGTTGTTCGTTTATTGGTAACAAATATCACGAAATTAATTATGTATTTGTGAATCTTATGCGCTGTAATTTTTTTGTGTGACTGGTATAACTTATTTGTAGTTACTACTTGTTCTTTGATCAATACATAATTTAATAGCTAATTTTCAAAAATGTAATGAGTAGATTACTGGAAAAACCCGCATTTATGTGGAAAACCCCCATAAAAGGTTATTTATGGTTTGTATCCCAACTAACTTGGTTAAGTTTTATTAATACGAGTCAAAATGTAAAATAGATATATTTAAACATTTTAAAGTTGTACAATTAGTTTATCGGGTCTTTATCGTGCACAGCGGGACACATCCTAGTTTATTTATATTTTGATGGACGTTGAATTTTTCACTCGTTCAATTTATAATCAGGTCAGATTCCAAGGACCCCCTAAGCTTGGCAGACCCTGCTGGTAATCACCGTCTAGCCCTCTGGTGGTTACACCACAGCTGAGTACCTACTTAGTAAACAAAAACAATGGGTTTCCACCCCTTTTCTTTGGGGTTCCATGGAAAATAATTCCTATTGCTACAAAATACTATCTGACCCGGTAGGCAAAGTAGACACTGTTTAATAATGTATCCCCGGCATCAGGTAGGTATTTCTGATCTCCAACTTTAGTATCAATCATCGTACTGAAAAGCTACATTATCTTTTATGTTATAAGTTTTATCGCAATTGAATGAGTAGTTTCGTGCTGGAGAAATAAAAAAATAAATATCTTTGGACAACTCACACACGGCCATTCGACCCCAAACTAAGCGTTAGCTTGTACTACGGTGATCAGACCATTGATAAACATACATATATATAATTTGAAATATGTATTAATTTATATAGATATTTGCAGACACACAGAACAAACATTCCTGCTCATCGCAGAAAAGTTTGACCTGTGTGGGAATTGAACCCACGACCTTCGGTGTAGCAGTCAGTTTCACTGAGCAACCGGTCTATCAAAAAAATTAAGAATGAAGAAATAAACACAAATTCTTTTTAATATTTTAAGACTAATCTTTTTTTACGTGTTCATGCATAAGCTACTGAACCGCTTTTGATGAAAATTGGTAATGTGATAGAGTCAACTTGGAAAATACTGTCTCGGAAAAAGCCTTAAAGGTGTCGAAGGTTGTATTAAAGTTTGCCATCGTCGAATATTACACCATAATAATTTGTACCTACGCACTTCATAATTTTTTTTTGAAGTTACGATTTGTGTGAGGATAACGATAGTTTAACGTAAGAAGTCACGGGAAAAAGTTAATTTTCTACATAAAAGATAACACAAAATAAAACAAAATAACACAAAGATAACAAAAAAGATAAAACAAAACGCCCTGGTAAATCACTAATCTATTACTAAAAACCATAAAAAATTCCGGGCAACAATTTTAAAGTTTATCCTCAACTTTTAATCGGAAAAGTTAATAATTTTTATATTAATCGTGATTCATTAAACCTAATAATAGTATCCCACTCTTATTACTCATCCTGTTTGCAATAACATATTGCGTTTTAAATTTCCGCGCAAAAATACCACAAATACACAAACGTTCCAGCCTGGCGTTGATCCTACGTGATCGACGAAGTTAAGCAACCAACGCGTACGGTAAGATGTGTGATCGGTAGTGGCAAAAAATCTTGAGCGCTTCCGTGCTTCGGAGGCACGTAAAGCCATCAGTCTCATTCAATGCTTTGAGAGCTTCAAACGACTTAAAAAAATCCGACATTTGGCCACAAATCCCTCCACCAATCCGTATTGCAGCAGTCTGCTGGTAGGCCTCCACATTTATAATTGGCCTTGCTCAATAGTGGGCCATTAAGGTGCTGAAGTCAGTCAGTCAGCAAAAATATAAACGTTTAGTCCAAAAACGATCGCATCGTAATGACTCAGTGACTCGTCTCGTCTGAAATAGGACGATTTACACATATCGGACGGAAACAAATGCGTGGGAGGGGGCACTACATTGACATCCGATTTATAACGAACTACTTTCCGCCTGCGGCGTTGCTAGCTTGGTGCGTTCATAATTTATTGATGATTTATAATATTACTATGTAAATTTTCGCTCATAGTGTGGGGGCTTGTGATAATAGTGATTAGCAAAATTAAGCAAAATCGGACACAGTCGGAAAAAAACTGAACGCTTCGAAGGACACGTATAGCAATCGATTCCTGTCATTAAAGTTATATAACTGTCGTTAAACCTTGTCGGAGGCCTTCGGGTGGCATAGAAACTTCGACACTAAACACTTTCCTAGTTGTATAAATAGTTTTTCATCCATATCTTCTAAACAATTTTTGTGTCAAAGTAATACTTGTTAATTTTTGGGTTTTTTTTCGTTCATCTTACAAAACTCGCGTATTGCAAATTCAAAAGTTATTAATATTAGCGTGTTAAACATGTAACGTGACATTTTTATAATAAAACTGTAACAATGTCATCCACTGGTATGTTTACAAGTTCCGCATTTGTGGAATATATGTATTTCTGATGTTCCCCAGCTAAGGAGTGATCTGTGCTAGATAGCGTCAATGGGCTATAGCAACATAGCACGAGAGTACTGGGAATGAGCCAATTTCCCCATCAATTCTGGACCATCTTCCGCTCAAACTCTACGTTACTTCCTACGGCAGATCCGCTCAAATATTTTTGATAACATGATATTATTGGCTTTAGTATAACTTCAATAAACCTGTTTTAAATATACGTACAATCCGTTTTTCTCTTCTTGAAAAATATATTTTAGTATGTTATATTAATATATAGTTTTCACAAATATACTTGAGGTAATAATATTACATATTTAGAAATAATTGATTTATTTAATTGGTTTGGATAAAAAAATATCTCAAGTAAAAGTGATGTGAGGATTTGCTACTTTAGTTACAATTTTTTCACTTTAATAAAGAGGAAATAAATTTTCTAAAGTGCTACAAATTTTTCAGATATAAAGCAGTTAATCCACACTAGACCAGGGCGTGGGACACTATGGCCTTAATCCAATAGAAAGTTCTCGCCTTTTAGGATACTATAGTTTAGAGCTTTGGTAATTTTTTGCACGAGCATAAACTTTCAAGATTTTTCTAATATTAGCAATGATATTATAATTGTAAGTAATATCCTTTCTGACTATAGGAATACGAAAGTAACTCTGTTCGTTTGTCTGTTACGCTTTCAAGCTTACTACTGAACCGATTTTGATGAAAATTGTTACACAGATAGAATAGAACTTGACAAAAGTCTACTTTTTATCTATTATTTACGTAAATAATACAATTAACAAGAGTTTTCTTTATAACGAAACTCAAGGGACTGAGCATTTTCTATCGTTACAGAAAGTTATCGTTATATGGAGTGAATGAACAATAATATGGAGTTTAACGTAAACCAACCAAGTTGTGTTCACTTCTAGTTTATAGGGAGTTAATCGTTATAAAGGCTAATGTTATAAAGA
>DWJZ01001076.1:0-25718 GCA_018249125.1 Asbolis capucinus | reverse complement strand
ACGGAGAAACCGACCGCTCAGGAAGTCACCTACCCAGCGGACCAGGCCAGGAGATATACCGTAGGCCGGAAGCTTGCAAAAGATTTTGGGTACAAGATTAATATTTTTGCCCTCTCATTCAGGAAACTAACGTTCAAACTGGTTAGCTGGCTTCAACCCATTGATCCAGCCCAAAACAGAGGGCCCTGTTTTCTTCTCATACTAAGGAGGCCTATAGCATACTCCAGCACACTGCTTCAATGCGGATTGGTGGAGGTTTTCATATTCGACGTCCAACTACGAGAATCCATTATAAACTTCATTCATCCGGATCAATTAATTAAATTTCTTTGATTATTGGTTAAATTGACGTATCCTCAAAAAAAGTTATAAATGAAATAGAATGACTATTAATTATACTATTGTGAATTAAAACAACTAAGATTGTGAGAAAAGAGACATTCATTGATATTTACTTTATTTTTCTAATAAGAGCAATAAATTATATTCATGATCTAGTGAATAAAAATAATAATTCTTAACCATTCCTTAAGATAAGCTGGTAGAATAGAAAAAGAAACAGAACGGAAGAAGTCGCACACGACATACTAACGTTAGTGATGGAGACAAGGTCGGGCTGCTAGAAATAGAAGACTACCTTCGGTATTACTAGGTAAGACTTCGATTAATAACTCCGCTAAGTTTAGGCAACATTACTCCAGATAATATCGGGGCCAGGTTTTTACGGCAAATTCAAGGGCGGTACACAACGGCTCACCGCAGGTGTCTCCCATTACGTATTCCACCGCAAACTTAAATTTGCATGTACTGAATATTCAGAGCACTTAATATTCAACCTTATCAGTTTGGAATAGAATTCCGATTTTGTAAAAAATCACGGGAGAATCATATGATTAAGTTTGCCCGTGTTGTTGCTAGGTTTACGTCACAACGGTAGCTTTTATCGTAGATCTTCTTAAAATGGTAACGAAGTGGGTATATTATAGGTATTGTTATGGTCTTTGTAAAAGCACGTTAGCCGAATTTTAGATATTATTTTTAAATTTAACCTTTTCTGCTTTTATTCCCTTTTGTTCCTTAAGTACACAGTTATTACTTTCCTGTACTTCTTTATTATTTATTTTCTATGTTCTGGTTCGAGGGAACGAACTTTAACTATAACGCCCTAGTGATTATCCACTTATCATTTCCGATTCCAGAGCCTCTCCTACAAAATTCTCCCTTCTAAGTTATTACTGCATAATTGTTGCAAGTTACTTCTTACAGCTTTTGTTACCCTCCATATTTTTTATTTTGTTTACTATAGAATAAGGGCTTCTATGTAAACCAAATGTCAGCATTACTAGCCTGCCCAATGATCATACTTTAAATTCCTTTAGTCCACTTCTCAGGTGGTCAACAGCCTTCATAGAGTCTTATATTCAACTATCGTGTCTTGTATGGTAATTATTCACAGCGTTGCATTCGTCTCGATAAATTCAAACGCCATTTAACTCTTTGATGTTTCCAATGTCACTAACTCCATTATTGATCCAGCTTTATAATTCGAATTACGAACCGACTGTTCACGTACCGGGTGGCGCCACTACAGTGAATAATCCTCGCCCCGATGAAATTCCAATGAGACTATTTAGCATATCTGTTGCAAGTGCATGGTCTATAAATATTTGCGAGCTGAACGTCGAAGATAGGAGACAGACCTCTTATAAGATCATTATAAATATGGCATTAATATTGAGCTGAGAATAATGAAAGGCATCTGTTGTACTGAGAGAATAAAGTTAAAAGATTTTCTTGGGTACTGACAAGTTGTCTATGTTTCCATTGATCACTAACTTTCTAAATTTTGAAAAAAAGCTTGCGTTCCAGTATCAATTTGGATGACAAGTTTTGTCCATAATATATAAAGAAATCCTATTTGACTAATTTGTAGCAAAAAGAATAGTAATCAAGTAGTTTAGTTTAATTCATTCGTTTTTTTACTGAGTTAAGTATAGCGTACTTAATTACGATCGGATTGATACTTAATTACGATAGGATTGCAAGCCCAAACGCTGAAAGTTGTCATGCCGCCCTAAAGCAATAATATAATAATATTGTATGTAATTTTACGATTTACACAAGCCATCAGACTGTGTGACTCGATCAAGTTACATTGCAATACTGTTATATGTTTGTTTATTATAAAGTTTATATTAAACTGTGTTTCAACAGAATATGAGATCACAGTTTCCAATAAATTCATTTATCAGAAGAAACAGAATTGCGTGAGGTCTTTACCTTGAACTGTAACGATTCTCAATACGATCCTTCGGGCTTCAAAACGAATTTCATAATTTAGTGGTCGTATGTTGTCATAGACAGCTGTAATGATCTATCATTCATGTATCATTAAAGTGCTGATGAAATCACAAGGAGTGTCATCTTGTCTATGAACTTTAGTCAATAATTTTAGATGTACATTACGATATTTTATAATATTTACTGTGAATGCAAATGTTTCTGTTATTTAACATTGATCGTAGTACTTTGTTTTTTCTTTTTTTGTCCCTGTACTGGGAGGTTATGTTGAAATGGCTATAGTCTTTCTATGCCCTATGTAGGCAAACGGGCAAACGTGCCACCTGAAAGTTAGTGGCCAAAGCCAGGTGGCCATAGATATGGGTGTCAGCAACACCTGATGCGACCTCAACTTGTTGCTGGTCCTGGACTTGAAACATTTGCAAACCAGGGAAAGACAAGAAAAAGGACAATAGAAGCAACTGGTGGCAATAATGATAAATGCTGTCTTTACGCAACTTGTTGGCCTTATCTCGTGAAACACTGAAATAATTATTACTTATAAACTTAGTTTCTAAATAAAGCCGTATCAATTCACAAACAAATCTAAATATTCAAATAGGACGTGATACGCCCACATCGTTTACACAATACTTACTCGTTCCCTAGTTACCTATCATCAGAATAAATTATATCATAAATTCTGTTAAACCTGCCTCTAAGAGATTTATTTGTCAAACAGAGAATGTTTGTTTAATTACCAATTCGTATTTAATTAACTCCGTCAAAATCCTTGATTGAGTTGCGAGCTTTGAAATGTTTTACTCTTGCGTATATTTTCGTGTATGAATAATGGCTTGTGGTTTAATTGAAATATATAGCCTGAAGGGTACTTAGTTTTAGGATCTGTAAAGAAGAGATCTGGGGTCGATTAGCCTCCAAAGAGATCTAGGACTAAATCAAGCCTGATTTAGATGACTGAATCCAAAGACACGTGTACACATCTAGACATCGCATTCGGTACTGAAAAATTTAATGTGTTCTGAGAAATATAATAGTGAGCATTAACTAAATTACTTTTAATTCATTCTGTTGAGCGAGAGAGAGCTATACTATGAGTATTGTAATGAGCGAGAGGTACTATACCTCGGCCACGGTTCAATGTTTACCATACAAACTTGTAAAATTTGTTAAAAATATTTTCTAATCGCGGTCAAAGTATAGTCGTCGTGTTTTACTCATGTAATTACGTGGAATTTATGATAAGACTTTATCCTATCTAAAAAATTGTATTACAAAACGTACGAGTTTACAAATATTTGTAAAAAAATACACTTCTCCCTAAACCCAATTCTACGTTCTGAACTTTCGAATTGGTACAACTGTTGTCTTATCACGAAAGACAAGGCATTTTAAACAAAAGAGTTCTGATAAAGTTATCAAAACCAAGCAAACTAGCTCCACCTAAGAAGTTAAAATTTTGTACGCTCCTCTTCTGTATAATGTAATTAATTAGTTAACAAATAGGAGCTAAGAAAGACTTACATTTTAGGTCTTAAGGGCCCTTGAACCCGGAATTAACAATCTCTCCCTAAATAGGTTACCTTATTTCCCAAAACACATTTTCAGGAATATTTCAATTAGGTCAACCTCGAAATAGGTCATATTCTCGCTTATAAATAACGTCATTATTTCCATAAAAATGCCGTAATTTTCAAATCCACGCGAGTCCCATGAGTATTTGCTAATCAAAATTATTTTCATATACTCTTTGTCTCGTATCACAATCATTTGCCACACGAGGTTTCGTTTTGTGAGCAAAATGCAATACGAATTCACAACCTCCGACATTTGCTGCGATGGAAACATTCTAATTCAGTGTTGCAAATAGGTTTTGATAGGTTAATGCATATTGCACGTCACTTTTTAATTTGATACATGCCTTAAGTGTAATTCGTGCTGATCGAAGTCTATTACTCCCACTTGTGGGTTCAAGTATCTCACAAAGTCAATCTCATTAATGCTAGGCTCTTTCTTATGAATATAACCAAATAGTCTATGCCCGCAACCTTGTCCAATTGGAACCTATGTTGATAAATAGTGGCCTATGTGTTATTTCATACTAATCTTTCTTTGTGCCAAATTTCATTCAGATCTGTTCAGTACATTGAGTATGAGGGAGTTACAAACGTCCATCCATCTATCCATGTTTCCATCCATCCATCCAGGCCTCCATCTATCCATTTTCACAAACTTTGGCATTTATAATATTTCTAGGACTGAATAGTAGATTAGCAACAGTGCAACGTTTTGCTTTCCCATTTACTCTTTACCCATTAGGATCTAACTCCCCAGCTCTAAGTTTGACCAGGCTATATTAAAAGTAGTGAATCCGCAAACGTACAGATTGACTGAACACATCTTCGAGAACTTTATGGGGAACTCAATTACAATGTAAATGTACAGTCAAGAGTGAATAGGCTTCTACAAAGTTAGTACGCTTTACCATCGTAGACTTCATCGCCCCTTATTATCAGGTGGTATCGTAGTCAAGCGCCAGCTTATTTAAGGTAAAAAAAAGACTGGAGGATTCCTTACGATGTTTTCCATCATTGAAGGAAGCAATAATTAATGTAACGAATACATACATTTTTTTGAAAATTAAAGCTCCGTGCAGGGTTTGAACCGGTTGGGACACCACCGTTCAAACCGTTAGGCTATCCCTCCTTAGATCAAAACTTTTGACAAAATAAAATACATAAGGATCAACGTTGATACCCGACTGACCACTGTTTTAATCAATTTTGCCGTGAACACGCCAACTAGTAGAATGAGTTTTCTCCCAAGATATTCACAGAGTTCTTCAGAACTGTAATAAAACTCCGACCGTAATTGATTTTTAACAGACTGTTAAAAAGAAGTTTATTTTTCCGATCAGTACTTTTATAAATCGATTCCGGGATTTGTAATAAAATATCGAAGAATCGAATCGAATATCGAAAACAGTCGATAACCAAAAAAAATAATTGCGTAATGACGTTTTCTTGATGAAACCCACAGATAATTAAACTTGGTTAATAATTGGTTGTAACTTAATTAGTAATTTATAATTGTATTGTAGTTGTTACTTTGCAAAATAATGAGTAATCAAAGATTAATCAATTGTTTATCTTTAATTAATTGAATAGAGATTTTTTAGTTAATGCCGACCCATTTCAAAGGTATTTGATTTTTGATACTAATTAAATAATAAAATTAAAGTATTACCATAACGATGTCTGTAGTACTACTACGTAAGGAGACGGCGTTTTATCGTTTAGTGGTTAGTAAGTTTATTATAATACTGCGCTTAGTAATGATGGTATGGCGCTTAATATTGCTACGTAACCTCTGAGTGGAAAAAAACATGCTTTACAAAAACGTTATTTCTTTGGCTTAGATCCGATTTGTTCATTAAGCGAAACCAGGGCATTACTGTTCTCAAACTTCACTTCTACCTTTTACAACATTAAATTTTTTGAACAGGCTTCCAAAATTTTAATAGAGTAATACAGTGTATATATGTAGATGTCGTTGATGTTGTATACCGTGACATGTTAAAACATTCACAGCTTTATCTGTCATTAGGTTATATCAAGTGTCACCTGTCAAGAGATTTTCCCTGTCAACGTAGTCTTGCAATGAGCGGTCGTTACTCCTGCGCGACTTAGCTAAAAGAATTCTTATGACAGAAGACCTCCGACAAGGCCTAACGTTTATTTAACGACTTAATGACATCCTGCAACACAGAAGTAATCAACAAATTTTAGTAACCAGCAGTCTGCCCTCCTACTTAAATAATTAATTGGATCATTTAGGATTAACGCAAGCCAACATGCTCAAAACGGTTTTATCACGCGAAGTATCAACTTTGAGAACCTCTGTCTTTAACCGTGTTCACCTCTCACATATTCCTAACGATGAAACATTCTAATTTCGTATTGCAAATATCAGATGATGGATGGATGCAACTCGTATCTTGATGACTCGTCAGATTGAATGATCGAGATCTAGGTACTCTATTAATTCGTGGCTCGTCTTTGGAAATATTAACACATTTATCAAAGCCGTGTTTTGAGATATGGTTTTGTAATTATTTTACTAATATAGTACAAGTACGCTGCATCAAATTTAATTAGCCTAAGATTTAATTCTTTCAAACAGCTTCTGCTGGCGTCGATCGGTCGAGTTATCGATCGAACAGTCGCTATGACAAAGATCTACATACAAACTTCCATACTTGACTGGCCTGGGCTTTAGACAAATGCCTTTTCTGTTAGCATTCACGCCAAGCTAGTTTGCCTCAATTTTGTATCATAATGTTTTTTTTTTTATAGTGAATTACTTTGTTTTGACATAGTGTATAAGCTTATTAAGTATAAAAAATAAATTTAAATATGCTCAAAGAGCCGCATGCGGGCCGCGGGTTGTTCATCCCTGGTCTAGAAATTTTAACGTTGGTTTCGTAAATGGAGGGGCCTGATTTCGAATCGTGCATATACAATAATGTTAGTGCTCAAGAGAAGACTGAATAGGCTTTCACATGAGCACTTTACCTATCAGACTATCGGTACTTCCGAATGTATTTAATAGCATTACTTCGGCACATCAAAGGCTATATTGCTTTTGCTTAGTAACTTGGTTAGGTTGCCTTTAAGTAACCAACCTAAAGGTTAAGTATTTAAGTGTAAAATAGTTGACATATTTTGAGTTGAATTAATTAAGCTGTTCTTATGATGGGTTAGTTCGATTGCAGTCTAACTGGAATTCGGTATTCACGTTTATATTATCTGCGCTTCAACACAACCTCAACTGTATAGGATCGGAATACAGTTGACATTTCGTTAACGAACGACCTGTCTTGCAGGCGAGAGCCGATTGAGAATGTAATTACCAAATTGCTACGACGACGAGAATCGGCCTGCTGGAACATCTTCACTTGCCCTCTTAAATCTTGGCTTGACGTGCCCTCCGAAGTACGAAATGGCTCAAGAAAATTTACGCCCGCTGTTGCTTAAGCCACTTACGATATCACTTATGAACAACGCGTACCGTCACGCCGACTTCTCGCTAAAATAATATGATTAAATGTATTAATTTATATTAAAAACTTTTAGTCTCCCAGTGAAAGACGACGCTATCTTAGCTATAAGCGAGCTCTTCAATCTGATTAACCACTTCAAAGCGCTAAAGACGCTGGAAGCGTAATAAATGATCCGTCTATGTCTTAGCAGGGAGGGTGTAGGGGGAAGCAATTCTCGCCCTCCTCACATTATCTTGTAACTCGATTTAGCGTCCAATGCAACGACAATTACACGAATTCTGCGACTATATCCTTAATGTCATTACTGTTTCGTTAAGTATTTAAGTAGAAAATGGAGATATCAAGAGCTTTTACACACGGCACGTTACCGTCGACCTTTAGGACGTCCGCCATTTTGTTCAACGGACAGTGTCGTGGATTTATAAAATGAATGAATGAATGATGTTCAAATACTAATTGTGATAGTAAAGAAGTATGCTTGCATTTGCAATAGTTGCAACAATTCAGTAATAAAACCACACACAACAAAGCATACATGGCTGTTTGTGAAGTTGTAATTGATTCATAATAAATGCATAAATTAAAAAAACAAAATTAGTAAGTAAATTTCGTTTTCATCGGCATCGACATTAAAGTAACAGTATATCTTCTTCGAAATACATGCAACTCGCTCCTGTATTAAAATTCGGACTTTAGCTACAGCTGATCTTGAATAGTTGAAAAGTCGACGGTCGTCGTTATCTCATTGACGGCTGAATCTGTGTCGTGCCCTCCGTGTGTAAGAACCCTTAGTAATGTACTGTACACGTACATACTACTTGTACATAATATGTTACTTAAACAGTTGAGTCAAAGTACTGTAGCCCAGACACCAAGACAATTACGAGTGAGTAGATTATCTCAAAATTTGTATGAATCCCCGCTCAGTGGAGTTCTTTTTAACCTAAGACAATTTGATGCTGTTAAAATGATAGGTTTTTCTGGACTGTCTCTGGGCATTTCAGTCACAATTACTTTTACTAAACCTGTTCAATCAAATGAACTTATAAACGATTCATAATTATAACTGATGTGACGTAGTCTTTTCTCTACTAATATTATAAAGATATTATGATTGTTTATTTGTATGAGGCGAAGCTCCGAAATTACTGGACCGATTTGAAAAAATGTTTCATCATTAAAATCTAAGGCTATAAAATATTTTTGAAATGGTAGAGTTCCCTCTGAAAACTTCGATAGTGAAGCCAAAGTGTGATAAAATTCCTTATATCGCGTACGCTTCGGAAGTTATTGACAATTAAGCAAAGTGATGTACTACAGTTCTATAGAAGATATTCATATATTTTATAAGTTCACGATACCATATGTGTCCTGTTATGTCACAATAACATTATTTTTTTGTAAATGGTTCTACTTGAGGGCAGTTTCTATTAATATCTAATAACGATGTTTCATTGATAGCGAAGCGGTGATAGCCTATTGGTTAAGAATTAGGCCTTCTACTCGGGGGATCTAGGTTCGAAACCCAGGGCGCGCACTTCTGACATTTAGAAGTTATGCGCGTTTTAAGCATTTAAATGTCACTCGCTGTACCGGTGGAGTAAAACATCGTGAGGATACCTGCATGCCGGGGAGTTTGCAAAACTCAAAGGTGTGTGAAGTCTGCCAATCCGCACTTGACCAGCGCGGTGGACTATGGCCTTAACCTTCTCATTCAGAGAAGAGACCCGTGCTCAATAGATGAAGCGATGATGAATGCGTATGATAAGTTGAGATGATGTTGATGTTTCATTGCAATTATTTTGATATTTTAAATAATGTGTTTTATTTCTATTACAGGTAAGTTATTTGGCTGTACCAGAGTACAAGATTAATTTAGTGAGTAATATCACTTATCTTAAAAGTATCTGGTTGCCTTCGGTTGGTTTCGTAATGATTGCCAAATGGGCAGTTTTTCTTCCCAACCCTCGTAGCCACCCCAACGCGCAAAATCCAATAATGCACCCTCCTCTGCCCCAAGTTTTATTATCAGGTTAAATATGTTTATTTTTAGCTGTAAGTATATAGTATTTGGGAGGTATTACTGCGAATAAACATCAGATATACGAGGTCTTTTGTATCAGTAGGAGTTTAACGGAGGTCATAATATTGCATAAATGTTTTATATCATAAATCTCGGCTAATAGTGTAATATTAAGTGACGTTTTCTTGGGTGGTAGCTTCAACTTACAGCTTATCTCAATATTCTATCGATCCAACCGCAGTCAGTTGGCAAGTTATCAACTTAGTGTGAAATTATTACGTTACCTATGCAAAATTACATAGATTTGATTGTGAACAACCGTTATTAGAAGTGGAGAAGAACAATGAAAAAAGTGAATTTCAAAACTAATGATATTATGATGTGCTTCTGTTACCTTTCATGCCGAAACTACTGAACCGATTTCGATGATACTTGGCACAGAGGTGGAATAAAAGTTGAGAAAAAACAAGACCACTTTTGTTTTGCTTAAAAAGAAATACAGTGTGAGTTTATATGTAAGTTCTTTATTATCTAAGATGTTAAAACTTTGTATTTATGCACTAGATATGGTATATAGTAGTACGACTATTTTGTCGTATCGAAATCGCACATATGCTCATTGCCTAAGAGTTGGGTTGGTTATATGTAGTTGTAGGTCAATAAAAAGCCTATATCCTACTAATATTATAAATACCAAAGTTTATGAGGATGGATGGATGTATTGCATGGTCTGAAATACATAAGCTATTACATATATTAAAATATATAAGCTATGTATTTTTTATTAGCATACAACTCAGGCGAAGCCGCGGGCAGTCCCTAGTTTGTTACATAGGTTCGTATATCGTAATGCTCGTTAAAAGTATCGTTTAATACGATTATGTAATTAATTATTCTCTTTGTCATACTTTGACAAGAAACTGAAATAGCCTGTGAACAAAAGAATGTCTTATTAGCTACTTTACAGTTTCTTTGTTCTTAATAGAATATTTTCGTTTAATGTATTATACATTAAATATTTTATGACATTCCTGAAATCTATCCTGTAACAAGTTCTTCGAAATGCAACAATCTTAAATTTAACATCAAGATTAATATTGGATGGAATAAAAGCTTAATGAGATAATTTGACGTGAGGTGACGCATTTTTTACTTATTAAATTAGTGGCTAACCACAATCCAGCCTAATGGCAAAAAGCGATTTGATCTGCTTGGTTCCTAACGAACGTGCACGTCTACGTGCTAACAGATATCAGTTCGACTCCTAAATTTTTTCACGAGGGAAATTTTAAACACAGCCATACCTTAGTAATAATTATTTTTATCATCCACCTATGTAATGACTTTTATTTCGTTTTAGGAACCAATAGCAAACTTACCGAGTCTAAAATTAACTAAAAAATCCCTGTATCAATTAAATATAAAAACAAAACATTTTAAGAAAATTTTGGCTACAGTGTACTTAGGTTACGTGTCGTAGAAAATAGACTAATAGACAGATAACTGAAGAAAAACAGATTAAAAAACAAAAGCATCTAGCACGCACCGTCACAACAGACTTGAGCGTCGGGTGGGGGCGGAAGTGACGAAATCTCCCGCCGCGTTGCCATGGCGACCGACGTGTTTACCGCGCCGTATCGATCCGGCTGCGTTTCCCTGTTTACATTCCCCACCATGGCCATGATGCACGTTCGAATTTCGAACGGTGAACCCGGGTTTAGTGTTGTTGGTGTTGGGGATGATTTTGAAATTGGAATGCATAGAATTTTGTTTAAACAGAATTTGTGGTAATGCAATTTTAAATGGTAATTTGAAAATATTATGCAATGAAATAGACTTCAGGTTACTAAATTTGTTGGCGTATTGATATTAAGATAATTTGTGTTAATTTAATATATATATCCTAAGTACTTATTAAAACTGCTTAGTGATTTAAAGTAAATAATTCGAGATTGTCTAAAATTGGACGTTTGATTATCATGAAAATAACTAAGATATTATAGGCGTATAACTAAGAAATATAGGCGTATAATAACATTTCTTTTTTTATTACACCTCTACACCGTCAGCATTGCGTGACGACGCGGCGCTAGTGTCGCTACGTCAGCGCAACGTCAATTTGTAACATCGAAAATTATTGTTTGAATTCCTTTGTTCTGTCGGATTTACTTAACCTTTATATGAATCCATCGTTCCCCATTAGGTAGGTAGGTCCTTTGGATAGTCCAATTTAATGATATAGAAAGGAATATTGTCGACGTATGAGTTCCTAAATATGTGAGCTATATAGAATTCTATATTTAGCTGTCGCTAGCTTTAGCTTTTGATGGTAATTCACAGGTCTTTAGTCAGTGAATATATACATTTTAGCTTTATGTTCTTTCCAATGAGCTATTCTGAAAAATGATATTTGTGAATTATATATGTATAGTTTCACCTACACCTAATCTAGTACTTAGAATCATATTTAGTATTTTTTTTATTTATTTAATATACACCAACAGCAGTACACACAATACATTAAAAATAACAATTACAATATTTTTTTCTTTTCCGGTGTGCGTGCCAATTACAGGCGTTAAGAACTTTCCATAAGTTATGTCAGGACATCAAATATAAGTTACATGAAAGTGGTTGCCACAATTTCTATCTGCGCTTTTTGAATTGTTATTGTTAACATTATTGAAATAGGAGCAACTAATTGAAACAACAAAGCTACAAGTTAAATCAAGCTAGGATTTTGGTTCTTGAACTATGGGGGGAGTCAAAAATATGTCGATATCTTTATCCATATTACCGATACTATTGTAATTTCAGCCTCCATATATAAAAAAAAACTGGTTGCTGTTTAGATTCAGAGCACATCCTATTAAAGTTAACGTTGGTGAGTTTAAGATGAGGTTTAAGCTTCAGTTGTTTTACTATGTGATTTCATGCTTAAGCTATGGGTAATAAGTGCTTGTTGAAAGAACAGAGCAAAGAATAGGACCTAAAATATGACCTTGTGGCATACCAATCTCTGCTACTGCCTTTATAACGTTTTTCCGTTTTCTTTTACGATTTCCGTTTTATATTGTTTTTAATGCGGTAACTGTACTTATTTTAGTTAAGTTGCTATATTTGTTAAATGTAATAGTTGAGTTTTCTAATCGTAATGTTATCAAATGCTGTTTAAAAGTATGTAAAGAACTCATAAAGTACATTAATAAACTTCATCACATTACGTTTTTTTTTTAATAAAGTGCCTCCTTTTGTAATATTTTCGCTTTTACCCTAAATCTTAATACTTACCCTAAAGCTTAATATACAAAATAGACTAAACTTTTTAAGGTTTTAAAAATGTAACAATATCTTAGAATAGGTGGTTTTTAGGAGCAGTATTGAAAATAATATTTTTAAATGCGGATAAATACCTGGCTGGAATGGAATGGATAGCACGCATAACGCACTAGTTGTATTGAAGATCCACCTACTCTATATGGCTCACTAATGAGTTTAAAAAATTGCTTTATTTCAGATGAAATAAATTAGTAGTAGTGGATATTAGCAATCTCATTTTATATTTATTTATAAAATCCACAATAGTTTTTAATCTATTGCTCTCATATATGCCGTAGTTTTACCGTTTTCTATTTTATTCATCATAAAGTTTAAAGTTTGGAATTGAATTAGACGTAACAGACTCTTTATCACCGCTGTTCGCTTTATTGACACTTGTGGTTGAACGTCGCGGGCTCTTACCGCTTTGTTCGTTTTATCTTTACGTGCTTTGCAGTTTATATATTGTGGAGAGCAGAATTTTTTCCTGAACAACGAGAGTATAATGGGAAAAATATTGTGGGTAGTGTTACTAGAGTATCATGTTTGAATACAAATACTTTTTCATGTTATTTTTGCCCTCAGTATTGTGTATCGTGAGATTTTTCAGCGACTCTTCAATGTTAACTTCAATTTCTGAACACGCCAACAGTATCTATAAATGAACATCAGGTAAAATTCTCGGAATCATTAAACGCATATTTTTTGTCATTCCTGGAATAACAATTTTAAAGACAGTTTTATTACTGAGTAAACTAAATTATATTATCATCAGACAAAATAAGACCAAAAAATATGAAAATATTTAATTAGGTATAAATTAAATTAAACTTCCAAACGTTTATTGTTAATTCCAGCCATATCTTCGTCCCATACATACATACATAACAATGCCGTAAAACACTAGACATATCGGCTTTAAAACGGACCCTCAATTGAAAACCTGATATACAGAATTTGTGTACATACATATATTAGAAAATAGAGGAAATATAGAATGAAATGCCTTTTGTACGTAGCATAATCAAAAGTATATATTCTCATCCTTCGATTTATTATTATTTATTGATTTTAAATTCATCTCAACGTGGACTGTGCGCATTACAACGGGATTGAAACATCAATACCTGAAAAAGATATCGCGACTATCCTCAAAAATAAGTTCTTGCTTTAAGTAGGCTTTGAACTTCGATTCCACTTGATGCTAAGTGATGATGTAGTCTTAGAAGGTAATGCGCACTAACTTATTTGATATGAACATATAAAAATAGTTTAATAACGTACTATTATTATAAATCCGAAAGAGTGACTGAGGATGGATGAATGGACAGATGTTTATATAATAACATTTCTTTTTTTATTACGTAAAAACTTTTAAACGAATGAAATTTGGCACAGAGATGGTTAATAATCAGCAATAAATCAGCTTTCTACCAACATACTACTCCGAGGGCGGAAACTGATTGGAAAAAGCTATGGAATAAAAAAAACAGTTTGCACAGTAACGTTAACTTTCCTGGACAACACTAGCCAGTTAACCTCGACATGCTCCGTCACGCAACCGATACTCTGATGCAAGTCCGCTCGCCTTACAGATATCGATGTCGTTGTGTGAAACTTGACGCGAAACGGAAGGACTGCCTACCGACTGATGTCGTTATGTAAATCCATTTCGCAAGCTTCGCGTTGGCGTCAGCCCTATTAATGTTATGAGTACATTTACTGGATTTTCATTGAAACTAGATTTTAATTGCTAGTTTGATCGGGATCAATAAGTAAAGTAGGGATGTGCCAAAATATTACTTTTATGAATTGACTAATGGAAAATAATGTGGACATTAAAATCAAGTTTTTTATTTATTAAAAAAAACGTAGTTATTTACAAAAATTTACTGATTTGTTCCAAATTGAAATACTTGGCTCTTCGATGAAGGGAATTAATATGAAAAACAAGAAATATTATATTAATAATTTGCGCACAAAATTAACGAGTTAATATTAATTAATCATGACATTCTATTCATTCTATTCAAAATATATAATTTTAAAGTCAGATACATAACCAATTTAATAACAGCCATTATCGGTTGCAACCACTTAACAACAGGTAAACTTGCTGTAAGTACATATCAATGAAAATGTTCTACTGTTCCATATCGCTGCATATAAAGTATAGGTTGCCTACCACAATTGTACGGTGGTAACATAAGGTTTCTGGTGTCATGTGGCTAGGGCTAGTAATTTTTCTAGGGTCAACTTGTTTGCAACAGGAAGTGGGGTTGAAAGTGCCCTCATGTGCGAAGTCAGCTGTGTCGTTTCCTCAAAGCATATGTTGTGTTATAATTAATAATAGGTTAAAAGGTTCAGACGTGTTCATTATTCGATTACAAGTGATCCAAAAAGTTAGTGATCGCGGTCGGTAGGAAAATGGGTGACCGTTAGTGGCAAAAAATCAAGAGCGTTTGTGTTTCCGATGGCACCTAAAGCCGTCGGTTATGGTTGTTATCGTTAGATAGCAATCGTTAAGCTATGTCTAAGGCCTTCGGGCGACATAGATACTTCCGACTCTTGAGTTGAAATACTATATGTACAACAAAATCAATGAAATAATTAAATTAATAGTAAAAGTTGTAAGGAAAAAAATACTCCAAAATGCTTTAGCCTCCTCATCAGTGAGGAGACAACTGATAACACGGCATATACATACGAGTATAACTTCCTCAAACATCAAACATCATTAGATCTTTGCAACTTAAGACTGAACTTCCAAAAGGATTCTTGAAATATTGAAGCTGTCCACGTCTTCGGAGCACCAGAAGGTTTTTAGCGAAGATCGATATTACACGGAAATGGTATTTTAGATTGAGTGTCTGCGAATGAGAAATGCATTTTGTATTAGTGCGGAATGAGACTGACCTCTCACTCGATCTGGATGTCTGATCATCTTTTAGATGTCTCATATAAAAGTAGCTCTCGTTCGTTTTGATTCCCTATTGCATCCCCACCATAATTACAAAACATTTTTATATTAGGGCAAATGTACGAACACAGTTTTGCCTTAAACCAGTTTCTGCCCGTGGCTTCGTTTGCTTGGTACCTAACGTTAATAAAAAGTATGTATTATTCCAGACTTTAATCTATCTCTGTGCCAAATTTCATTCAAATACGTTCAGTATTTTTTGCGTGAAGGAATAACAAACAACCAACCATTTATCCTCACTGGCTTTCGCATTTATAATATTGGTTATTGTGTTATTTACTCATAAAACAATGAGAACAAGTGTTTCTCCGTTTGTTGGTTTATAAATCTCAGATGGACTAACCTATTTTGTCGCGATTTGCTTCGACTTGTCCTCCGAAGCACTGTACGATAAGTTGCGTAACTCGCCTTATTACTTAAAATCGACGCAAACGGCTGTGCTAAGAGCGTTACACCCGCTATATCCGGGTATGCGTATCCTAGGGGTCGGTAACCCGCGGCCTGTGGCGGCGTTGGAGCTCACACAGACCCCAATGACACGACGCAACTTTTCGTTTCTTGTGATCCCCCGACGACCAAACGGAATGTGCCAAAACCCTTATAACATTTGTGGCTCTCCTTAGAAAAGGTTGTTGACCCGTGGTCTATCTGATATGTGGAATCATAATAGTAAAGATAAGGAAAAACATTGTAATGGATGTCTTTGTGGGATACCGAAGAAACAACATGCCTTATGTGACTACACTCTCTCTTCGCATGATAACTTTTGTTTTATGTTAATTTTTTTGTGATTTAGAGGAAAATCTGCAAGATACTCGATTGATATCATACATTGTCTTGACATTTGTTTATTAAACCAGCTTGTCTTTGTTACCACTATGGCTTCAACCCATCAGGAGCTCGCTACTGAGCACAGGTCTCTCCTTATGACTGAGGCCTTGAGCATACTCCACCATGCTACCCCAACGCAGGTTGGTGGAAGGTTTAGTGGGCAGCCCAATTTTTGGAGGACAGACAGGCTCGGAAACGCTTACTCCTGCTGACCACTCCAGCTTGCTTAACTTTTTCGATCGCTTACGCCATCATGAGCACTTCATGATATACACAGCAGCAATAACAGCCTAACGGTTTCAAATTAGGTCGCTAGAAATCCTGGGTTCGAATCCTACTCGTACAAATTCTACAAAGCGGTTAGAAGTTACACATTTCAGTGAATAAAAAAATATGAGGAATCCTGCACTCCTGAGAGTTCCTTATAAAATTCTACCCGGACCCAGCTGTGGAGACCAGCAATGAGAGATCTTTGAGTTGAAATAACGACACGATATACTCTATGCCGGGTCATAACTGCCTTGTCTAACGTTGGAGTCAACGTCCTATAAGACTAATATGATTCATCGCTTCAAGTGTGGTATTGCGGGTCCATTTATATATTTTATAGAGTAATAAAGCCGACCTACATCCAGATCCTAATGCCATATCACACGAATATGTGTTTGGAATTGGGAAAGACGTTGACCATATGCCGCGGTGTGGGTTCTTATTACGCACATAAGTTTAACGTAGTCGTGTTGGATGTCTTTTACAGTTGAGAAATTAAATTGTTTGAATTTGAATCATCTATCATGCTATGTTACGGGTACTCACGAGAAGTAAACTTGCACTAGACGTAAAGTAGACAGACTAATATATTAGTGTCAAGTGTCATCTGTCATCCTGTCAAAAGTTCCTCATCGTCACCGCATTTCAATCGAGACCATGATCCATGCAACTGAGTCGAAATATCGGCGCGAAAAACATATATCGTGAGTACCCTTAACATAGCATAATGTACACAGTAAACGATGAGACGAGTTTAAAATCATACATCTCATTACGAATTCTTTAAATCGTTGCGTGTATTTGTAAACTCGGTTCAGCTAAGACCCAGTATGTATAATACTCAGTATCTATAATAGTATGTATGTATAATGTTGAGTCAGTGCGTATAATACTGAGCCAGTGCGTATAATACTGAGCCAGTGCGTATAATTTTGAGTCTTAGCTGCTCAAAAAAGTGGCAATGACAGGTTCTGGGCTTTGAACTCTTGCAGACCCACTGTTGCCATTTGTGCTTTTGAAGGTTTCTTATCTGGCTCCTAAGAGAATCCGCTATGTTTTAAGACTTTGGTTATTGATAACCTTATTTTACACAGCAAAGGTCCAGCAGGTTTGGTACTAACCTTGCCTGTGGGCGTGTCGGGTTCGAGTCCCAGCCGAGGAAGGCACTTACTTGACAGATGATTTAGGTTTATAACACTAGCTTCCACGCGCGGCTTCACCTGCGTGGTAGACACGTAAAAAAGAGCCTGTGTGTTATTTCCTGTGTCTCAAATTCCATCCAAATCGGGTCAGTACTTTTTGTGTGAAGGAGTGATAAATATCCATCCATAGCATTTATAATATTAGTAGGATTTGACACGGGGAATCCTAGTATGAGGAATTAAGCATGTGTTTATATATAATACACAGTTTTACGTGTGGTATATCTTCATATTTTAAAACACTGTATCTTTATGTGTGGTATATCTTCATATTTTAAAACACTGTATCTTACGCTGTAAACCAACATTTTATTGGAGTAATTAAAATGTACCAAGGAACGAACACTTCATCACATAATGGCCGCTCTTCCGGGATTATTTCCAGCGAAGTGCAGTCACCAACCCAATCTAATTTATTATTATTTTAACAACTTAGCGCTCGTTGTGCGTTTTAAATTATGTTTTAAACATTATGCAATGTCTAAGCTGATGACTAATTATAATTTGACGTTAAATATTCTAAATATATTTATCCTATTAGTAATAGTATTGACACTAGAACCGACTTGGGCAACTAAATATTTGCTTTTTTCTTTTTCGGAAACCTCTTATGTACCTTACAAACACGTCAAAAATTCAATAATTAGTTGAGTTGTGGAAACGATTCCAATAAGTCATACTTGTCAAAACATTACTGTTCTGTATATATAACTATAAATTTAGTATTATATTATTTTATATTAATTTATAGAATAGAAGTTATTTCAACGACGTACGACTTCGTAACTACACCAGTGGGCTGTGCTTGTGATAATTTGCGGTCAATCGAATCCATACATCAGGTATTTTCATTACTGCAATGCAAACCAAAATAACTAGATGAGTTAATATTTCATCAGGCGTGAGTATACTCGCATTTACAACGTGTTCCATACCTTCACGTCTCCGATAACCCGGCGGTCATCCGGACATCTCAACGCATTCAAACGGGTCGAAGATGAATCACATCGTATACGTAAGGTCGTAACTCATAAAAATGTTCCATCTGTCGTCTTGAGGTCATTGACTCGAACGTTGACCTGGACGTTGACCCCGTACAATATGATTTTGTTACCTTTACTGAAGCATAGGTAATTTCGTCCGGCCTACCTCAACACCGCATGCGCCCACGTGTTTGTGTGAGTGCATTATCTGGTGACGTAACTGATTGATTAACTTCGTAGTTTGGTTGTGGTTGTATACTTGTTAGATCTATACGAAACCGTAACTAAATTTTACACTACGTACGTACTCGTATATACTTACTAGCTGTGTCCGCGAGTGCCGCGTGGGATTTAAAAAAAAATAGAATAGAGCAGTAAATAAAAGCCTAAGTTACTGCTTACTACATCAGCTATTTGCCAGTTAAAATCCCGTCAAAATCGGTCCAGCCGTTCCAGAGATTAGTCTGAACAAACAGAGAGACAAAAATTAGTTTATTTGTAACATACCTTGCATTGTATTCACCAGTCTATACAACTATATTTATTTGTAAAAATGAATTTGCTAGTAACTCTTACTTAGCTTGTAGTTATTGCTTGATTTGAAATAAAGCTTGTGAAAAATACGTGACTGAGAAACATCACACATCATCATAACGCCTAATTATATCATCATCATCAATCATTTTGTTTGTTTGTTTGTTTATCCTTTATTGTAATAAAATTAGTTACAATGAGCGGACTTAATGCCATATGGCATTATCTACCAGTCAGCCTCGGTGATGATGAAAACTTGGGGTAGGGGTGTAAAGCTATAAGCATATATATTCATACATACATACATATATACATTCAATACTTGTATAAATGTATAATAATAATAGAATCATTTTCATTCATTCATCATTCATTCCAAAAGAACTTACAAATTCTCTTGAGATTACTTTCAAATATACGATTTTATAAATATTTGTATACTTTCGTCTTTGTTTATTCTATTTTAGTTTTTAAACCTACTTCTATTTATTTATTTATAAGGCTCTCCAACAACATCACATTTTCTTTTACATGTTAAGTACACAGACTATAGTTTATATCTGGTCATGTCACTAATAGGTAACTTCACACATATCTAAAGTATTTTATCAGTTTTATATGATAGTGATATTGTTATTTGCACCATTGAAATAAAATTCTTTTTCCGTGTTCAAATTGAAACGACATTGCATGCCATTGCATCGTTATGCAGTCAGTAATGGCCGCTACTGGAAATTGGGGGTGTTATGGAATTGATATGATACCACGGGGTAGGAGTTTTATGAGCATTAGGGTCATCACTCGTCTAACTATATCCCGCCGCATGCTCTGTGCTTTGACATGAGAAATGTTTTTTTTTATAATAAGTTGCCTGCGTCGGTGTTCCCGTTGCATTACAATGTAAATGTCTTCAAGTCAAAAATGGATAGGCTTCTACTATGTTAGTGCGATTTGCCATACCATTTCATTACCACTTACTATCAGGTGGGATCGTAGTCAAGCGCTAAGATATTTAAAGCAAAAAAAACATATTTGTCTTGTATGGATAAACACATGTCACAAGTGTACATTATACTTGGTGCAAATTCGATCTGCATATTTGCAATACTATTGTCAAGGTTGTATGGAATTCATTGCGATGTGGAAATGTTGCGAATTCAGATCGAATTTGCAACGACTATAAGTTGTCATCTGTCCGATTGACATTGGTTGACATCTGTCAGGTGGACACTGGTTGTCATCTGACGGTGTACTTGCGATTTACGCGCGAATCGCCTTAAAAGTAAAACCAACCCCAAAACAAATATCGGTTACATAGTTAACATCTTTTTAAATTTAATTTTGTTGGAATTCTATGGCAAAGTAAATCTTTCTTTCTTTCTTTCTTTAATCGAACCCCTTGTTCCGCAGGCACAGACTAGGCCAAGGGCGAAACTAAAGTTATAACTTAAATGTTTGGTTTTGAAATCGGAGATATTAAAGTTTTTATTGTATGTCGTTTGTCATCTTCATATTCTCGAAATATATTTCGTTATGAACTATCATTAAAGTAAATTGCCTCTGCTCAATTTGTATGTATTATTATGTAGAATCGTGATAAATAACCGAAGTTAATATTCTATGACCCTGGAATTTATGGCATAAACTCGTAATAACCTGATCTCAGCCTGAGAATGCAATCTTGAGACGATTAATTGTGTCAACTGATTTTGAATAAAATGTTATATTTCCCGCGGCTTCTTCATCATAGTAGGTACGTTGAGAAAAACTGTGTTATTTCAGACTATACATCTGAGCTAAATATCATGCAGATCGGTTCAGTAGTTTATGCGGGAAAGAGTATCAAACATCCATCCATCCTCACAAGCGTTCGCATTAATAATATTAGTAGGATATTACTATAGATTTTTTTATACTTGACAAAAGAGACAATATATTGGTAAGTAGTAAGCGTAGCCCATGCACCGACTGCTTTAGAATAAGCCAAATAGAGAAGACGGTCACGATAGAGAATAGAGAAGACGATAGCGACAGATGGATCAGGTAGAAAATGACTCATTTTAATCCTTGGCTTGGTGAGGCTTGACTACCTGCATATCTATAATGTTATTATAACTTTCTATAGCATCAATTTATGATTTACTATTGTCTTGGAGCAAAGAGTGGCGCCTTTGAAATCTACTCATTTACTAGTAACTGACCACGCTTCGAGTATAGAATTGGAGGGATTTTTAGGGACGTAGGTATGTGTTTGTGAATCAATTTAAATACAAATAACATTAAATTTATAACGAATCAGTAATTTCTTAGATTGGTTTTTTATTGGTATGAAAAATTATATTAGCATTTTGTAGTATTGTATGTTTGTATTACCTTTTTAATTATTGTAAATAAATAAATATCTTTGGACAATTCACACGCGGCAAACCGACTCCAAACTAAGCGTTAGCTTGTATTATGGTGATCAGACAACTGATAAACATACATAAATACTTTTAAATATACACTTATATAGATATTACTCCCAGACACACAGAACAAACATTCCTGCTCATCACGGAAAAGTTTGACCTGGATGGGAATCGAACCCACGACCTTTTGGTGTAGCAGTCAGGTTCACTAACCACTAGACCAACCGGCCTGTCGTAGGTAATAAAAAGCCGACCTGCTATCGAAAATATATATGTATATGGGAGGTTCAAAGTTTTCTCTTAACTTTAACAAAATAGAAATATACACTAGTTTTATGTATCTTAAGTATGAATGAGAAACAGGAATTGTGTATTTATGAATATTTGAGAAAAGTTACAAGACAATAGGTTTACTCCCGTGATCAGCAGAACTAACTATTTGAAATGATTTATGCCTTCTAAGTACTTTAAAGGGACTTCGGATTGCTTTCAACAATTTAATTAATAACTTTCATACAACTAAACATTTCTTTATAGTAACTTTCATGAATACTTTTAATTTCGGCGGGCTTCAAACCCAGGAACTCGCAGACGGGATAACAGGGCACAGGTTATTTCAAAAACGATCAAAGCAGTCGAACAAAGCCAGTGCTTTACAAAATGTACCGTTGAAGGTTTTCATAATAATACCAATAAAACAATTTATCTGTCGGCTATAAAAAAAACAATGATCATTAAAGCGATCACCCTTGCTGAAAGAGGGGTTGGGAGTGAGCTGTATGTCAAAGGCATAAAGGTGAGAATTGATTGGACGTCATCGTTGACGAAACCCCATACTTGCACACACCGGCGCATGTATGTATACGCTGCGCTTGTGTGACAGCCGGAACGGCAGCTGCAAAACTTGAATTCAACGGTCTGATGTTCCCAAAGTTTTATTATTAACTATACTTGTGCCCTGGCGGAACTTTATTTATATGGGCTCATGTTTCGTTTTGGTTTGGATTTATGTGCCGTTATCAAGCCTTTGTTCTAATAATTTAATACATATTAGGCCGTTTAGTCATTAATAATAATATTAAAAGTTTTATGTACGTTTAATTTCTCTTGTGAGAAACAAAGTATTTTTCTTTGAAATAAGTAATGATTTTTAAAATATGTTAATGTTTAACATCTATAAATGTGAGTGCTAAATAAAATCGCTTATTATGTATACCCATTAAAATACTCCTGTTTAGAAGTTCGTGATTACAGTGTTACAGTGTGATTACAGTGTACAGTGTTATAGCCAATTTTATAAGAGTTTTAAGAACGATCGTATTTAAATATCTACATAAATTATAAAATTATAAATTGTCGATTTTTTTTATATTTTTCCATGACATCGATTTTTATAATATTTGTTTTTATTTGTCTGTTTGTTCGTTGAGATCTTTAATATTAAAAACGCTTAACCGATTTTGGTGCGGTTTCAACGAATATATTTTATTAAAAATGTTTTATTCAAATCGTTTAAGTAATAGAAAAGATATGCCAATTTTAATGTCTACAACCCTCAACTTCTCCAATGCGAAGCGAAGGCAGTTACTACTTATGTAATATTATTTATTACTCCACTAGAAAAATAATTTGTCTTATGAATGTTATGATAGAGAAAAACAGAAAATTCATAAATTTCTACTCGTAAGACGTATTTATTTTTACTGATACACTAAAAGCACTTACAGGTTATTACATTGCATATATATATAAGTTTGAAATATCATAAATTTGTCATAAATTTGCCAACTGATTGTAACTTATTTATTAAAAGGCATTTACATCTGCACGGCTATAAATTTCGAGTACAATGAACGAAGCCAGATCGCCTTGAAAACTTGAATGTGATCGATGTAGAAAAATTCAACCGCACCGAGTGCTTTCGAGTATATTTAAAGCAAGTTTTTTATTCTTTTGTAAAGTTTTTATGTAGAAAATATTTATTAAAGCAACCGTACGACTTGTTGGTCTCAATAAAACAAAATGGAACTCTGAACTTACTTTGAGAACCGTCCGTTTTAGGAGCGATAATATTTGGGGTTCTTTTTTGTTGTAGTCATCTCGGCTGTAACGTATGGGTGCCTTTGCCTGCAGTTGAGTTTTTTTTTTTTCAAAACTTGACCCCCTCAGTCACCGTCAGTTATGTTTCGACCGTTGACGCGAACGGTTGTTCTCTCGCGCTCGCTTGAATTCTAGTCATTGTGTCCAAAAGTATTATTAATAAAACGTAGTGTGTCAATTAGGGAAGTTAAGTTCTTAGTTTAGTATTAATTGAGTGTGCTTTTAATTTAGCAAAATAAGTAAAATAAAAGGCTGATTTTAATGAACGGATTTGGTTTACTTTGGTAAGTTTTGAACTTGTTACCGGTTAAATTTTGTAATAGTTGTTTAAGTCGAAAATTGTCGAACTTAAAGATCTTGATAGTGAAACTCGACAAGTTTTCTGAAGGTCTTTAACCTATCAACGATGTGTTGGATTTTGTTGCGTTATCAAGTTATTATCTCAGACGTAACATTATGAATATGGATTATTTGTTGGTAGACATTGCGTATTTATAAATATATTATTACAACGATACTTTGCTACAAAATTCGTGACAGTCTTAGGATTTAAAAGCTTACGAAAATCTAATTTGTTAATTTATTTACACATTTCAACGGTGTTTTGTAATATTGTTGTTAGCTTTTATATACGTTAACACCACAACATCAAAATAGCGCCAATGTATTGTTTTTTTTTAATCCAATATATAATTTTAAAAATTCAGTAAAAAGTTATGAACTGAATAAAAGAAGCATTTTGGCTTGTACTACGTGAATAGTTATTCGGAAGCTACGTTATCGTTTTGAATCACGATATGAATATATGATTAATATGATATTCATAGTCACTTATGGAATTACGTCAAAACATACAAAGATAGTTCATGATTATGCATTTTTAGTAATACTTATTTACTGAAAATCTACTAAAAACACAATATGATCTCAACTTGTGTTTGCCGGCGGCTTCGCCTGGTATTTTGATAAAAAATATTATTCCAGAATTATTATTTTTTATTATTTATTTTTTTATTTATCCCTATCCCAAATTTAATAAGATTTGTTCATTTGTTTTTAGTTTTTGCGTCAAGTAACAAATACCCATACCTTATCATACTTTTGCATTTCTAATATTAGTGGGATAGTGTCTTTACCTTTTACTTCTAACTTTTTATCCCATGGGCATTGATCCATATCCTGAAATAAGTATTATAGTGACCTATATTTATTGATATACGTAGTGACAGTGATAGTCTATTGTCTTAATATATATAGTCAGAGGAGAGGGGTTAAGTAAGGATGGCTGACTTAATGATAAAGATATAAAAAGAAGTGTACTTATGTACGCACGTAAGAAATTATACTTCTTTGGCGTACGAAGATAAAAATTTTCAAAACATTTCATCTTGCGCATTTGTAGAAAAAACGACACTAAAAATAGAAAAAAAAATGTAAACTACCTAAGTTCAGGGTGTCGGTTTTTTGTGACGATGTGCGCGCGTCTCGTAAAAATGTACTCTCTCCATTTTTCCCTTACGCACCAAAACAAGTAACTTCAAAAATTCAAACTGAATGCTTCTTTTTCATTCAACGTACAAGAAATGAAATAGTAATGGCATACAATATAAAAAATCAAAAAAAATATATATTATAAAATGAGTTCAGAAATCACCGATTTTGTTTTAGAACGATAGACTTTGCAAATTAAGTTTTAGCCAAGC
>DWJZ01001075.1:0-25721 GCA_018249125.1 Asbolis capucinus | reverse complement strand
TATTCGTATAGCCCAGTAGGAGGCTTATCCACAGGCACAGGCTTATCCATTATTTACGCCACACCCTGTATATATATTATATAGTACAGGAAGATAATTCTTGTATTTTATTAATTAATTATTATATTTCCAAACTTATAATTTTTTTTACTATCACATGCTCAGATATCAAACTTATTAATTTACCATTTTGATAATCAGTTAGTATTAGAAAACATGAATCTGTACTAACCAAAGTGTGAGAAGGAAAACAACGCATCAAATCTTTTTGCAATGCATTAAAACTTATATTTTCTTCGGCGACATCTATTGTCACAAATGTCCACCAACCACAAATCAACCATTCAATTTAAACCGTTAAGTATTTTAGTGTGACTTACTTTTATAGCAACTTTAAATTACGATTACCTACTGGGATCAATTACAATGATATTACGATTTTAATACATTACTGTAGGTCAATTATTACAAAAGTAGACAATAATAATTTGTAGGTACAACATATATTATATTTCTAATTTCATAATCTTATTATTCTTGACAAACAATTTGTCTAATATAAATGGTACTACTATATCTACAAAAGCCTTATAATCCATGACATAATGAAGAAAGCTCCAATTAAATTAAACCTTCCCGTTTTTTCCATTCTTCTTTAAGTTTGGATTTTTTCTTCCGTTTGTATTCAGATTTCTTATATTTTGATTCTTGTTGTCTCCTTATTTGAGCCTCTACACTATCCTCCCCATTCAACATTTCATCCAACTTTGCTATTATCTGTTCTCTTGCAATCTTCCGATTTTCATCTTGACATCTACTAACATGGCATTTTACTACAGTTCCTAAAATAATTTGTTTTTAAAGTACATAAAAATGTTATTTCATTTTAACGCTATAAATATAGTGTTGAGAATTTGTTAGCACTTGTACCACCAGACTTTATATTTAATAATGTGTCCACAAATGTAGAAAATAGATTAATATGTTGATCCAATTTGATATCTGCATAATACATTAAATAATTTGCGTAAACATAAAATTTGGAACATCGTCAACCCATAACTGTCCCACTATTGGGCTCATATTGTCTCTCCAATTTAAGGGGCACTGGCCACCTAGCTGGCCAACTTTTGAAATTAGAAGTGCATACTACTGGATTTGTCATGGAACCAAAATCCATAATCATTTTTTTTTTCTCCTTATGCTTGTATTTGCTGGCACAAAATCATGAAGTAAAGATATATTCTAGGAAACATAGTAATAACATACCTGTAGGTATATGTGTTAGCACTACACAGTTTGCATTTTTATTAACCGCCTGACCTCCAGGCCCACCTCCTCTGACAAACTGTTCAGATAATTCATTTTCATTTATTTTAGGTACTTTGGAATAATCTATAGTATGTTTGAGAGCTATAGACATACTAGTTAAGGCATTTACTTGTAGCTTTTTAAGGTAGTGAAATGATCTGACCACATACATTTTATACTACTAATCCTCGTCGGAGCAATGCTTCTCCTTTCTGAAATGGTATGTTAAATTTGGTTAAAGATTATGGATTATGTTCCATTGAGCTGATGAAAACAGAAATAGGCCACTTGATAGTGAATAATCACCATTACATAAAGAAATGGAGAAAACCAGGAGATTTGTAGGATTTTAGTGTTATTTGAATCTCCAATCATGTATAGATAGGCATGAAGTAACTGAATTTATTCAATATTATCCAAGATTAAAAATTGTTATAAAGACATTGAATAGAATGGAGTTTAACACCTACTAAAAGTCACTGTACATTTAGTAGGTATCACAATAATAGAAATTGTAAGTATAAATAAGTAAATTCCTCTGTTACGAATTCTTTGCTACTCGCTATGCACCTATATAGCTACAAATTTAAGAAAAAAAGATTTTCCATACTAATCACGTTTTTATCATCTATCTACAAACTCATAATCTCCAAACAATAGTGTAACAAGACATTACCATATATCATGCATTAAAACTTCAAAATGTGTTCAATAAACTGAACTAAATAATTCTTAGGTTATCTAAATAAATTATTAAAATATATCCTCTAATTTTACCATCACAATTATCTGATTCTATACAAGATAGTACCTTGTAAGCAAAATCGATTTCTTCTGGTTTATTTAATGTCTTGTTGCGTTTAAATTCATCAGATATTCTTCGTTTAAAATATTTAACATCCGTAAAATTTAAGGACTTGGAGTACAGCATCAAATGTTTATATTGTTTTAATACTTGTAACTTAGTTACAGACATATTATCGTATCGAAACACTTTTGTAAAAGCTACAAATCTATTCGTAAATTTCCTTAATTCTTGCAAATGTTGCACATCTCGTTCTTGAATCTTGATCTCATTTTTTCTTTCAAATTCAACTATTGCTGCAAGCTGTCATAAATAGCAGTCAATGTCAATAGTTTGACATATCAATCAATATCAATGCCACATGTACAGTTTAAACCATCACGCAAGTGGCTAGGAGTAGGCCCTGTAACTGTAATCTCTCTCACCTCAATAACTCTCTCAGTCTCACGTTGTGTTCAAAAATTTATAAAACCCCGCCTACCCACGTTGATACCTTAGGCTTCGTTCGGCATCTAAAATTATTATAAAAATATGTTTCCCTGCTTTTCAGTATTTTTTTATAACTGACATTCAGAAAAAATAATAGCAGTATGAACCAAAATATAATGACACAAAAGAGAATAATAATTCGACGGAAGAATAGAATATCTTCCGTTGTGTTTTTTTCTTTGATGATTAGAAGAAATATTAAATCAAATTAATGTTACTTGTAATTTGAAGGCGCTTCCACCTCACCTAATTTTTCGCCATTGCCTTTTACGATTTAAATGCTATATTATCACCTGTAACCTTCTATTGCATTATATCCATTAGCCTAAATAATTTTTACTCCAATAAATGCAGCCAGTGGTAGCCCAATTTTATGAACGTTCATCTATCGAAGGGAAGGTTCTGGGTTCAAACCCTGAGGCGTTTAATTTAGAGGTGTACTAATTTTTAAACTTATGTGCATATCGGAAGTTGATTGTCACGTGCTACGATGAAGGAAATCTTCACGAGGAAACTTCTACTCCGAGAGTTCTCCATAATGTTCTCAAAGGTGTGTGTAGTTCACCAATTCGCACTTGGCTAGCGTGGCGGACACATTGTGAGTGGAGTGGAAGAAGACCCGAGCCCAGTAATGGGACAGTTATACATTGAAATTATATATGCGGCCATATAAATTACTTCTCGTGTTGCACATTCGTGCCCATGACAATGAACGATGTGACGATGGTGTAAATGCGGTATTAAAATTCCTTCTCACGCCCTCATCTGTCAAATAGATTTGCACTTTGCACAGATAACAAGTTATAAATTATCATGTCAACAATGCCAACTGTCAATATTCATCAATATTGTAATTTTAAAAAAAACGACGACCTAGGAATGAAGGACTTAATAAAAAACTAAATGTAAGATACATAGTATACAGACATATGCTTATAAACCATAGCTTTACATTCTAGAATGAGATTAATGAATTAATAATGATAACACAGAAATACTACCTACCTTAGGTAAGTAGATATCTAATTTACTTACATTAATATATCTCCATTATAACTACGTAGGTTAATACAACGAGGGTTAATAGTTTATCTTATCTTTTTTCCTTTATATGAGATGTCACGATATTATCATTAGTTATTCAGGATACCAAGGTCGATCATTAATTATTTTTGTGTTAGCGTTAGACATTCATTAAAATCATTCACTGAAGAACATTTATTATTTGAAATCATTAATTGAAGAAAAACATCTGTGTAGTTTATTGATGCAATGGTATCTCGTTAAGTTTGAGTTTTATTTCATTAACACCGATTAACAAATAGTTATAAATGTACTGACATTATCAGTTCTCTACAGTTATCAAATACATAGTATGTTATATGTAAGTTATAGTTTTGTTCCAAGATATTCTGATTCTGATGTACTTAAATTTTGTTTTTTTTAGGCAAATATTTAGCAATGGAAACAACATCATATTTTATTGGTGTAGACGTGGGTTCTGGTAGTGTGCGTGCAGCATTAGTTGATCAGAGAGGATGTGTTAAGAAAACTGCAGTCAAAGACCTGCAAACATGGAAACCAAAAATCAACTTTTATGAACAATCGTCTACTGATGTATGGAACTGCTGTGAATTTGTCATAAAGGTATCATTTATAATATTTTCTAAACTTATGAAACTATTGTAAGTCAACTTTTCAACAATGTGAAGGATAATTTTGCTAACATTTTTGGGCTGTTATGAAACTTAAACATCTAATTTCTTAATCAAAATAAATTTATTTTATAAATCATCACTGTTTGTACCCCTTTAAATTTATTTTCAGAGTGTAGTAGACAATGTAAATCCATCTGATATAAAAGGAATTGGTTTTGACGCCACTTGCTCTCTTGTAGCATTAGACAAAAATGGCAATCCAGCTGCTGTAAGCAATTCAAACAATAATGAGCAAAATATTATTATGTGGATGGATCATAGAGCTCAGGCAGAAGCAGATTTCATTAACAAAACAAATCATGATATTCTGAAATATGTTGGTGGCAAAGTCAGCTTAGAAATGGAGATACCTAAACTGCTCTGGCTGAAAAAGAATCTCCCAAATAAATGGTCCCAGTATGGTTACTTCTTTGATCTACCAGACTTCCTTACATGGAAAGCAACTGGTTCACTCACTAGATCGTTATGCTCCCTTGTTTGTAAATGGAACTATGAATGTACTGTTGATGGAAAGCAGGGATGGAACACTGATTTCTTAAAAGAAATTGGTCTTGATGACCTGTCTATTGATAACTTCAGGAAAATTGGTAGTGAAGTTTTGATGCCTGGGCAATATTGTGGTGGACTAAAGTCTGATATAGCGAAGCAACTTGGCTTAAATCCAGGTACTCCTGTTGCTGCATCTATAATAGATGCACATGCTGGAGGTCTAGGCATGATAGGTACAAATGGCGAAGGTATTGAGAAAGACATGTCAAGTCGCCTTAGCCTTATTTGTGGGACTTCTACATGTCATATGGCTGTTAACAAATTACCAGTGATGGCTGAAGGAGTCTGGGGTCCGTACTTTAGTGCTATGGTACCAGGTATGTGGCTAAATGAAGCTGGACAAAGCGCGTCTGGGATGTTACTCGATTATGTAATCTCAAGTCATCCAGCTGGTTTCAACCTTTTGAGTAACTTAAGTACTGGAGAGTAAGTCTCATTATTAAAATCAAGTTACTTTAGTAAAACCTTAAATAACGGTTTTTATTACTCCTTCAGGTTGCGGATTCATTTAAAGAATGTGCTACAAAAGATGGCACAAAATCTAGGTCTTGAAGACTTGAACTTACTCACTAAGGATTTCCATGTATGGCCCGATTTCCATGGAAATCGTTCTCCCTTAGCAGACTCAACTTTGAAGGGCATGATCACTGGATTGTCCATTGATAGCAGTGAACAAAATTTAGCATTGCTTTACTTAGCTACACTGCAAGCATTATCGGTAAGAATTTAACAAAAATATTTGAATGCACAGTATAAAGCTTTAACATGTGTTTTCTTGTGTAATTATGTAATTTTCTTCTTTCAGTACGGAACAAAACACATAATAGATGCATTATTATTGGCTGGCTATAAACCTTTTAAATCGTTACTAATCTGTGGTGGCATCACAAAAGATCCTCTGTATGTGCAGATACAGGCTGATGTTGTGGGCTTACCAATACTAAAACCACATGAAAAGGAGTCAGTATTGCTTGGCTCTGCTGTTCTTGGTGCATGTGCATCAAAATACTTTAACAGTATGAATGCTGCTATTGAAAACATGGGTGGATCAGCTGAAGTTGTTAAACCAAAACCAAGTATGAAATCATTCCATGATAAGAAATACAGTGTGTTCTTAAGAATGTTTCAAGATCAACTTAAATACAGAGCTATTATGAGCTGATAAATGTATATAATTTATAAGACAGATGGTCTAAGAACATAAACAGGTCAAAATTTTTTTTATATATTTTTTTAATATGTTATTGTTATGTACACTTAAATATATAATTTTTTTTTAATCTATCTAAATGTTTTGTTTTAAAAACGCATAATAGCAAAAATTTATGCTAATAATTGAAAATCATAACAAGTAAATTGAAGAACTTAGGTGCACTCCTATATTCTGGGTGCACTTCATATTCACGTCTTATTCCGGAAGTTATTAAAATTGTAATCGGGAATAGATCGCGAGTACCTAAGACAAGAAGATTAGATTTGCAGCTGATAAAAATGATATATGCAGTGACATTGGTAACCTAAAATTCAATTTTTTTATTTAAAACGATTATATGGGATGGTACTAGGTAATTTTTAAGTAAAAAGGGTCCAAAATACACATACCCACCATTGCAAGTTACTTTTTTTGTAATATCGGTATTTGCAAAAATACCGGTACTTTTAAAATTCTTACGATATTTAAGTGGCTGTTTAAAAATAATAGGTTCATTGAAATCAATCCAGCTGATAAAATTTAAAAAGTGTGGACGTAATTATACGCAGTTTCTATGTAATTTTGTGAATAATTTTGTAAATGATGGTTTATTCACTCGAACTACGATAATTTTTACAAATTTCGTGTATTGTTCTATTGAAAATCTCCTTTACGGCCCAAGTCAATAGTGTTTGTAATATAGAAGACAGCACAAGATGAAAAATTATGGATTAAAGAAGAGTACAATTATTAATACTGTTAAAAGTTCGTTGAACTCATAGACGTAGGTTGGACTGTACCTCTAGTGACAGCGTCACATTGATCTACTCTGTGTTTGTCATTGACGGACAGATTTTTGAATTTGAAATTTACTCTGTGGACCAGGTTGGCTGAGCTGGTATCGGTATTACAATTCGTATAGAACGATTTTAAAATAATTTAGAGTATAAATGAAATCTTTCTTTTGAAAATGTTGCTAATTAATGATTGCATATTACTTTATTCAGCGTTTTATGCTAAAATATCGCTGTAAAACTTAATTCTTTGAATTGTCAATATTGACAAGCAGGTATGTATACAATCCGGCTAAATATAAAAGTAACCCTTGTATGCGTGTCAGTCGTTACATAAAGGGCGATTTAATTTGTAAAAGTTACACCAATCAATAATAACTAAAAGTTTTTCTTGTTAAAATTGAGGCATTTTGTAATAATTTCAGGTAAAAGATGTCGAAACGCGCTGCGGATGATGGGGGCAACGGCAGCGGTCAGCCGCCGATCAAGAAAGTTCATTTTGAACCCCATCTTATCGGGCCCGTATCCACCCTTGAAGAAATGGATATTAAAGTCTTACAATTTCAAAACAAAAAACTAGCTCAGGTATTGGTACTTCTTCATCGTTTAAGGCAATATTCATCCTTAAAAACATTAAAACTCCAATAATGCTACTAATGTCATAATCAGCTGTTGTGCTGTACATCTAATAATCTGTAAAATTATTGATAGTTTCTATGTTTTTACCGAAGTTACTATGTTTTAAACAGGAAAGGTAAGTTTGGTATTAATTCTGCAGGTTTTTGGTATCCAAGAATGTTTTAAATGGTACAGTTTATTGAGTAGTAGGTTACAAAAAACATTAAAACATACAACAAAATGACATGGATTGAACAATTGTTATTAATTTTTAAGATGTAACAGTATCTGATGAGTTGTATTGGTTTTAAATATTCCTATAAGAGAAAATTTATGATTATGAAAAAGATATGGCACAAGTATGAGGTTATGTTGGACTAAATCTTTAAAACTTGATACAGTTTGTGTTAATTTGTATATCAACACCAATAATTCAATACACGGAATGACAATTGAAGGTATCTTAAATGACATCTATTTTGTCAGAAATCTTTCAACTCATCTACTCTGTCCTTGTTGCTACATACAGTAAATTCTGCATTCAAAATAGGTCAATTATATTCGATTCTGATGACTATCAAAACATTCAAAACATGTTTTTAGGTTTTATCAGAATTGTAAGTAACTAAATATGACTTTTGGGAGAAAATTTTTGCTAAAAATCTATTTGTATTAGAGTGGTAAGCAGGTAGTTGATTTGAATTTGTTTTCGAATTTATGAGCGTCAGTATTGTTTGATTTTTGTGCATGCTTCACCAGCGACACTAGTCATTCTCGTTTTGATGTGTGTAAGCTTTCGGTTTTCAACTAGCTTACTCTTATTCAAACTGATCAATGCTCTAATAAATGAAATGAAGTTGGTTAATTAGGTCACAGTGCCTAAACCTACACCTCAATCACCTATTAAATAATTATCTAAAGAATTGACTCCTACAAATTTAGTTTGTGAAAGAATTTATTTAATTCACAATTTAAATACCTTTTTGGCTATTTCTTTTATATACAATGCTAACATTACAAGGTCTAGTCAGTCGAGACATTTGTCGATATACACATTTTTTGATAAAATTTTATGGCTCTTTAGCTTAGTTGGTAGTGTAGTCTAGCTGCAAGTGAAGGTAGGATCTTGGCCTTGGTAGAAATTTCTCACAGATCAATGTTAAGTACCTTATTATTGGTTGTGTATTTATGTCCATTCCACACTTGAAATGCTTTTGCAAGGGCATGATTATATAAGAGTTTAATTTTTAATAGAGGCTAACAATTATTTGCAGAGGATAGAACAACGTCACAGATGTGAAGCTGAGCTTCGTGCTAGGATTGAACAGCTCGAGAAGAGACAAACACAAGATGACGCTGTGTTATGTGTTGTAAATAGATATTGGAATTTGCTTAATGAAGATATTAGAGTATTACTGCAGCGTTTTGATGCTGAAACGGCAGATGAATCTGAGAATAAAAGTAAGTATGACACATAGTATCAATAATAGTATAATTTTTTATCTATTTATTAGTACGCAAAATGAATTAAGAAATATTTTTAATATATGCACCATGCATTTTATACACACTGACATTTACAAATTTCAATAATGTCAATGACAATATAATTTTATATTGATTTACGGTTGAAACAAGTCAAGGTCTCTAGTATATCAATTCTGCTGATTGATGGAAGATGTGAACACTTCAGAATATTACTAGAATAATGGATTTTTAGGAATCTGGAATTTTGGTTTTGTCTGTGATTTTGTGACCTCAATGTCTGTGATTAATCTTAAAAATTTATTTGGGTGCAGTTATCATTAATATTTATTTCATAAAGTTGTATTTAAATTGGATAACTATATTTTTAAAACATGTGTCAGAATCTAATGAATCCCTTCACTGGCCCTTCTTTATCAAAGTGAATCCTGAGACATTACTTGCTCAATTTGTAATTGGTATTTCGGTTGCAGTACACAGGCTGTAAAATTCTTAACCCTATGTGTGTAACAACATACTTAATATGTTTTGTAATTATGGCATATACATGTATAAGTAAGCTGTTGTATTAAGCATCTTAGGATATCTGCAAATTGTCCCAACGCAATATAATTGTTTTTAATAGTAAAAACATGCATTTTAAAAAGAAAACTCTACTAGAACAAGTCCAATCTTATGTTTGTAATATTTACAATAAGTACGTAGGTCTAAAGAAAACTATCTGGTAGAAATAATTGAAATTCACATTTGGCATTAGTTTATACTATAGTAGGTCCCCAGTAAAAACTTACTGTACATTATTAGACTATAACGGTTTAATGTTCTGCAGACATTTTGTAAACCAACTCTATGGTTTTTTATAGATGAAAATGAAGCAACAACTTCATTTTTAATGCAACTCTCAACATGGGATAAGGAAGAACTGGATGCTCAGTTGGCTAACAGGGTACAAGTCAGCAAGCGTGCTGTAGCAAAGGTGTTACAGGCATTTGATAGGCTGCAACAAAGGAACGATAAGATATGGAGAGCTATTAAAGGAGAAGGAGAGGGTAATGTTGTGAAATGAAATATTTTGTTGAATAGCCATGTTTGTGATTCCTACGGTATGGCTAGCTGTCTGTTATGGTTGTCCAGCATACCATACCAAACCATAATCTTAACTGCCATAGATGAATAGAAATATTTTTGTTTTGTTATTTATTTGATTCAAACATATAAATTTGATTAATTTTGATATATGAGGAGAAACAAAATTATTATTGTATTGTTTTGCAAACTATTGAAGTGTATTTAGTTCTGAAAATTTTCAATTCATTTTGGTATGTGATTGTAAAATTCATAAGGATGAATTATTTAAAATATCCATCGGCAAGGTTTAATATACCATTTAAGAGTTAAAAAAACAGCTGATGTTTGAAGGTTAGTTTTGAGTTTCATTACCAGCAATAATTACTATACATCTGGACCGACATTTGTGTTTACAACTTAAATATGTCAACATAATATTGGGTAGTAAATTTAATAAAATTCGCATATTGATTTTTTTTATGCAAGTAAACAAAAAAATATTTAGTCTTGTTGTGATAACAATTACACTATTGTTATTTAAATGTGAAATGAAGTTAAATAAATAATTTGTCATCATTTTACTTTCTCAATCTCGTATAGTAGAAATATGGTATAGTGAAACTGTTTTAAACTATTTTATCATCACTATAATACTACTTTAAGATATCAAAGAAAACATGCTTTTTTAAGATACAAGGTTGAGAAGGTAAAAAAAGTCCAAAAACGAACGAAATATCCAAAATGCCCTAAATGGACCCGTCGGGGTTGGATCGAGAATCAGAATCGTCCAATTCAATGACAGAAGGAGCACCAGCGCCATCATTAGACGAGGTTGTTCGGGCGACGAATGAGGAGGTGACAGCAGAGAATCGTCGGCTGCAGGCGCTGAGCACCACGTTACATGAGAGCCACCATGCTATGACGCTTCGAGTGGCGCAGCTTCAGGATGCTGTCAATAGCAGGGACACGGAGAATGCTGAGCTGAAGAACCAGATTGATGACTTGCAGTATGAGCTCATGAAGGTTAGAATGTGTCTACCAACTTTACTTACTTGAACTTTTTCCGATCCGTGATGAAGCAGCGTGGTGGGGTGTGCTCTAGTTTCCTCAGTAATGAGGAGGGACCCGGGAGCAGTAGTAAGGCATTACAGGGTTGAAGTTACCCATTAACCACCTCCATCTGTGGGCTTCGATTCGTGATCGGGCTATAGTCTTAAAACAGTTCTTCGACCCAAGGGGAATATTTTGATTCTATATAAATCGATTTATTTTTGTTAGATTCAACTAAATAAAATAAACGGCGGATCAATAAAAAAATCTATTACATTAATTCTTGCTTTTCTACGAAAGTACGTACGCACGTTAAGGTAAGTTACAAGAACTTAAGACTATGAGTTCTGTACTTAATCTATTTTATGTTTGTAGGTGCGATCACGTAATGATAAGCTTGAAAACCATCTTGCCGAAGCGATAGAGAAGCTGAAGAGCTACCATCAGTCTGGTACCACAGTGGCCCCAGCGGCGTGCGCCCCCGCGGCGCATTCTGTGGCCAATGCCAAGCTGGAGGATATTGCAGCTGAGCTGGAAGAGCAGCGGGAGCTGGCTAACAACAGACTCGCTGAGCTGGATCGACTGCATCGGCAACACAGGGACACCTTGAAGGAGCTCGAGAAGTTGAAGATGGACGTAAGATCTTATTACTTTTTATTATGGTGTGTTCATGCAATAAAATTATTATTTAATTTTGACTGATATTTTTGTTCAATTAACTCTTGTTACTCTTGTCGCTTTTCCCTTTTTCTGAACTGCTGCTGAACTATCTATTATTAAACCGACGTTAATTAATAAAATCAAATTTATTTAATAACTACACTAATATACTATCCCCTAAATCTTTAAAATTGTTTCAATTTAATTTCAGATTCGACAACTGCCCGAGTCTGTGATAGTAGAGACCACAGAATACAAGTGCCTTCAGAGTCAGTTCTCAGTTTTGTATAATGAGTCGATGCAAATGAAGACAGCCCTGGACGAGACGCGCATGCAACTACAGAATGCCAAGAACCTACACATGCGACAGATTGAAATGATGGAGGTGATATGATAATTATTTGTAGTTTATTGAAGTGTTTTAAAGTGTGTGGTGAATTTCAGTCGATGTTATCATTTAGTGACTAATAAAAACAAGAAATATCTCTTCACACTTCTTGGTGGTAAGGTTAGTAAACTAGTGTGTTTAGTTTTTAGATTGCACAAACGCTTTTGATAATGACTCACTACACCTATAATTTTCAGAGAAAATACAAGAAGGGTATTTTGTTTTTGTAACCTGATACTGATTTAATTATAAAAGTTGGATATTGGTGTTAGGAGCCTATTGAATCCTTAAACAACATACAACTAACTGGTCTTATCATTCTATTCGGGATATTGTAGGGAGCAACTTTAGGGCCACTGTTATTCTAAAGAGTGCATGTTTTATTTCAGAGTGAAGAGTTAGCAAGACAAAAAGCACTTCGAGCAGAAATGATCCAATTGGAAGATGTTTTAGGGCAACTAAGAAAAGAGTATGAAATGTTAAGGATAGAGTTTGAGCAAAACTTAGCAGCGAACGAGCAAACGGGACCCATAAACAGAGAAATGAGGCATTTGATTACGTCACTACAAAATCACAATCAGCAGTTAAAAGGCGAGGTGCATAGGTATAAACGGAAATATAAGGACACTAGCCAGGAGCTAAATAAGGTAACATTTTAGCTTATAAATATTTATTTTAAATCTCAACGTAGTAGAAACAAATCTTAATGCGATATATTAAAACTTACAATTTTTTTCTACTGATTTGAAATACCTGTTATATTTATATATATCCAGCAATTAGGGCCTATTAAAAATACATACAACAAAAAAATATTATAGACTAATAATAAATGATTGAAATAAAATAAACTGATACAATATAAAAACTTACAATAAACATTATAAAATACTGTACATAATCGTGATATGTTTATACACGTGATATGTACACACGAATTTTCGATGTCTGAAAAAAAAACTCCTCTCGGCCAAAAATCACCCTTCAGGAACGACGACAGCACTTGGCAGCCTCACCACAAAGGGTTTGAAATTCATCTTACAAAGAGACTCCAAACTCTCGACCCTTTCTTCGAAGTTGGTCTTATTCGGATGTACCCCACAACCTCCTCAATCTTTGTGGAGTAATAGGACGAGACACGTACAGCGTCGACGATACAGCCGGACGCAGCACGTGGTTTGGTCCTGTCGGTGCGGTCTCACACTGATTGCGATGATTGGCCTTCCTGTTCTTCTCCTTTCACCTTGATGAAGCCCTCCTTGTCCGTCTGGTCTTCAGAACCTTTTGATTCTGCTTATTCATTTCTCGCTCTTTGGCCTGCGAGTCAGCGGGTTTGATGGTGGTGGCATTGATAGAGCAATCACGTCTAGGTGTCGACGCACTCTCACGTGTCACTACCGCGGTATCGTAAGACTCGTGATTGAAGCATTTTGCACCCCGCGACGTGGTATGATCGGGTGATCTAATTTCCGAAACAGCTTATAGATATATAAGTGATAGAATCACAGCTGAATACAGGAGGTAATTGAAGAAAGCAGTCAAATCCCCTTTAGGCGAAATTAAGAAAAGTGTACATCTGTATATTGTCATGACATACGTTATTGTAATGGTTGAATGATGTATAGATTACTATGTGGTTCAAGGTTATTAAATAATAACAAAAATACAGTTAATGCATAAGCATTATAAATAACATAAAATTATAAAATAAATATATAATTATAAAATTACAAAGAAAACAGATAAACAAACGGACTTTTGAAAATGACCTCCTGAATTGTGGTTACAGTTACGGAAGGAGACGGAAGAAGCGGCGGCGCGTGGAGGAGAGGGGCCAGACGAGAAACCTCTCACCGTCAAGAAGGAGGAACCAGAACCAGAGGTGAGCAACATTGATGCCAAATGTCATGTGGTGATGTCAGACTCGTTATAGCAGTAAACCCATATATACTATACAACCCTTTGACAGATTTCACAATCATCATTGCAGCCCATAACTGTCCCACTGCTGAGCTCGGGTCTCTTCCCACAATGTGAGCAGTCCAGGCTATCGACTATAACGCTGGCTAAGTGGTTTGATGAATGGGCAGATTTACTTTAGCATTTATATTATTAGGGAAACCCAACATCAACAGTCTTGAATTCTGGCCTTATTATTCAATTGGCGGGAGGTCTGGTGCTGTGGTGGGAGTCATGGTCATGACGTTGTTACAGGGTGAGGAGGGCGCGGGAGAGGCGAAGGCTGCAGCCAGCAAGGAGCACGGACGCGCCAAGCTGCAGGAGCAGGATCAGCTCATCAAGGATCTCAAACAGCAGCTGAAGTAACTAATTCTTATCACTTCCAAGCAATTTCTTCCTGACAATTATGTGTATACTAATCTCGCCCGCGGCTTCTCTGGCGTGTTATGTTATTCCAGACCGTAATCTTATCTTATGTCAAATTTTATTCAGATCGATACAGTAGTTTTTGCGTGAGAGACTCACATCCATCCATCCTTTCATATATCCATCACATACTTTCAATTATAGTAGTAAGAAAGAACCTTTTATTTCATACTGATAAAATTGATAATCACCTTTTCTGAAGTTGGTCAAAAATATTCCACAAAATTAACATTATGACTCATGAAACCAATATGACTATACTTAATATGATCGTGGTTCATCAGGAAAGCGGTGAACGAGCAAAAGGAGTTGAAGCTGCTGCTTGACATGTACAAAGGAGTGAGCAAGGAGCAGCGGGACAAGGTGCAGCTGATGGCGGCTGAACGGAAGGCGCGCCAGGAGCTGGACGACCACCGGCAGAAAGCTAAAATGGCGCAGGTGAAAGAGATAATTGTGATAAAGCACTAAAACCTTTAAAGCTAATTCCCACACGTGATTTATTTCTATCGTTTTTTTGATTTTAAAATGCAAGTTGATAAAATTAGATACATACCGAAATTTCTTTGAATTTAACCTTGTATAGTAATCAATAGTAGTAAGTCTTTTCTCCCCCAAATTTGAAATTTTGCTGAGGCTAGAACAAATGTATATTTACAATATAATATCAGGTGCATGTATACATAGTTTTATGGTTATATATTCTTAGTTTTATTTAACAATGACTGAACTTTTGTAAAAGTTTTAATCTTCTATTCGATAATTTCAATTCCTTGATCACGATTAATGTATGATCTCTCAAGTTCCAGTCTATCTCTGTCCAATCGGTTCGGTGGTTCATTCGTTAGACCAAGAAACAGACAGACGGTCATTAAATTTGTATCCTTCTAATATTTGCAATGAAATTTGGAACAGACATAACGCATATTTTATCAATTATACCACGCAGGCGAAGCCGCGTATAGAAACTAATTTATAACATTAGCAAAATTAGTGATGAGTGATTGTGATGAATGTCCAGGAGAGCAAGCGCGAGCGGCGCCTAGCAGACGAGGACGCGCTGCGAAAGATCAAGCAGCTGGAGGAGCAGAAGTACGAGCTGCAGAAGCAGCTGTCGTGTGCGCGGCCCAACGCCGACCCGTTGCACGCCTTTACGCGGCCTTTCGCTGGATCACAGGTTTAAAACATAAAATAAAATTAATGGACCACCATTTAGAGTCTCTCGTCGTGACTCAGGAGGCCTAGAGCATATTCCACCGAAATACTCATGTGCCGATGGTGTGTTAGTAGCAACTCGAAAGCCTCAGACGCAGCTTAACGACTGCTATGTAACGATAACAATCGGGAACGACAGATTTACGTGCCCTCTGGAAGACGGAAATTTCCAAGAGTTTTTGCCACTAGCCTTTTGTCACCCATTCCACCAGCGACCGCACTCGATATTGTTGAACTCGGGTGATCATTTAAGAAATACGCAAATAACTGAGTTATGGGTCCTTTTATTGAATTACAATTAAATTTTCCTATTTCCACTTCCAGGAGGAGGAAGCATTACTTAATGAAATGGAAGTAACAGGTCAGGCCTTTGAAGACATGCAAGAACAGAACTCAAGGCTGATCCAGCAGTTGAGGGAGAAGGACGATGCAAACTTCAAGCTCATGTCGGAGCGGATAAAGGCCAACTCTCTTCACAAGCTGCTCCGAGAAGAGAAGCAGTTGTTACAAGAACAGGTAATGAAACTTGCGGTAAACTCAGATAAGAAGTTTTATAGGTAAAAGGCCTACAGAGGTTTATAATTGTCATCTGACAATAACAATAGGGACCCGCAGCTGTTCGTACCATCTGAAGCACGAAAGGTTCATGTAATTCAAGGTTTTCAAATATGCTTGAAGGCTACTAACCAACTGCACTATTTTCTGCTTGGTTATCAAAAATGTTGATTTCAAATAGGGACAATATTTCATGTTGTCTTCGCAAGTATGTTGAAAAACGTCTTATACTCGACTTACTTATCGTGCTCCTCGCGCTGGAAATACGTAATAATAATTATTATTATTTAATTCAGAATAAGTTCACAATAACATCAAAATCAAATTAGATTAAAACCTTACTACTTAAATAAATAAAATCAATTCAAGTTATACAAAGGAATTACATTGATTTAAGGTTAAAAATTAAAATTACATATTTTAATTAATTAATCAAAATAACATTTAAAGTCATTAAATGTAATGTAAATTGAACATAATATATTTGTATGATATAATATTTATAAAAAAAATATGTATGATATAATTAAGATATTTTGGGTCAGGTGGTGACGCGCGACCAGCAGATCGAGTCGATGGGCGGCGTGGCGCGGCGGCTGGAGGAGAAGGAGCGGCTTCTGCAGGCCACGCTCTCCGCGGTAGAAAAGGAGCTGCTGCTGAGGCAGCAGGCCATGGAGATGCACAAGCGGAAGGCCATCGAGTCTGCGCAGTCCGCCGCTGACCTCAAGCTGCATCTCGGTATGAGGATGTTGTTACATGTGTGGGTTGTGGTTGTGAGAACGTGTAGGATTAATAGCCCTTCTAGGTAAATTATTAAATAATTTGAAGACTTGACAAAAGCAGTGATAATCTAATGGTTTGAACATTGATCTCCGAAATAGTATAGCAGAAGTTTGTTCATGTACGCACATTTTACAGTTTCTAGTAAACTACTCGAGAAGAATCCCGTTGCTGCGTTGGTACTTGTCGAACCATAAAATATCTTTGTGCTATAATTTATAGAAAATACAGTTGAATGACAAAACAATTAAAATTTCAGTGTTCAATTAATATTATCCATATAACTGTTAATTTATCTCGCATGTTCACTTACAGAGAAGTATCACGCCCAAATGAAGGAAGCGCAACAAGTCGTCGCGGAAAAAACCAGCGCACTGGAAGCGGAAGCGTACAAAACAAAAAGACTACATGTATGTTGAAATTAATAGCACTTAAAATACTTTCCAATTTATTAGAAGTTAAAATGCCATCGGTTAATTTCATTGCTTAGTTTTATACACTTTTAGTTAAAATATTCCTTACTATATTCGGTTGAAATTCGATCTAGAATGTTTACCAACAAACCGTTACCCGGCAACTACTGAGAAACCAGAGAATGAAGTCTGTTTTTTTTTATTTGCAATAAATTTGTGTTTGACCACAATCCCGCCTGATGTTAAGCACCGATGTGGTCTAGGGGGTAAAGCGCGCTAATGTAGCAAAAGCCTATTTACTCTTGCTTTGAAAACATTTATATTGTAATCGAATGGGAACACTGACGCGGGTAGCTTATTCCAGTTTGTTCAATTGTTTCGTCCAATGGTTAGCTGGTAGAGAATGCACAAGTATTAGGCTTGCCATTTGAACCTCATTTGGTCTATAGAGCTTAAATAAATTAATGGAATTATTACGTAGTTGCTTCTAACGGCTAACCACGTGATACAGTCGGATTCGCGTGAGTTAGTCGTTAGTTACAATTATGTATTCACACAATCGCATAACAATTATGGATTCAAACACTTGCACATCTTTCAATTTTAAAAATCTTTTTTTATTTTATTTGTTTCTCTTTTTTTTTCTACGACGAATTTTTTAGCTCTTTTACTTATATCATGCTATCTGGTCGGTGACAAATGCAAAAAGTGTATTGAAACTCAGTTCAATGAATTATATACTAAGTAGAAAAGTTGTAAACTTCTTCATGAAATTAAGGTCGATAGAGCATATTTATATATATATATGAATTTTGAAGTATGTATGTTTTAATATTCATATTTGATATTATTAACTCATCCCTTGTACTTGTTCTTTGATAAATACTTCGTTTATTAAATAATTTTCAAAAATGTCATTATTAGTTTGGTGGAACAAAATTCATTATCGCCAATTGGTGAAAACCCTACTAGATTTTTTATGGTTTTGTTACATTTATCCCGGATCGAAATTGCATCGTCTATAGATGACGGTATATCCTATTTAAACTCTTAGCAATTGCGACGATAGTGGTTGTTGGATGTTAAATGTGAATATTGTCACCTGTCAGGAGGAGCTGGCAGTCCTCAGGCGAAAGGCGGAGAGGATGAAAAAGATGGAACAGGCGGGCAGTAGCATGGACGAGGTGCTGCTCGAGGAGATACGAGAATACAAGGAGACGCTCACCTGCCCCTCGTGCAAGGTACATACACACACTCTCACACGTAAACAGAAAGAGGGAGAGAGGGACTTGTACGAACTAACCAATAATAATAACAAATAATTTACCTATAATGTAAGATAGTAACTCTAATAATGACGGCACGATCCATCCGCCCGCAGGTAAAACGCAAAGATGCGGTATTAACGAAGTGCTTCCACGTGTTCTGCTGGGACTGTCTCCGCACGCGCTACGAGACCCGCCAGCGAAAGTGTCCCAAGTGCAACGCAGCCTTCGGCGCCAACGACTACCACCGCCTCTACCTCTCCACCTAGAGCCCCAGTCCCCGCACGCCTTCGGACGCCCCCTCGCTGACGTCGAGACGCCCCAGTGCGCCCCCGCACTGACGTTCGGACGCCCCCGTGTGCTCCCTTGCTGACGTCGAGACGTTCCCGTGCGCCCCCTCGCTGCTGTCTGGACGCCCCCGTGCGCCCCCTCGCTGACGTCGAAACGCCGCCCCCGTCGGGCGTATCAGGTAGTGTGGTGATCAGCGACGCAGATCTCATTAGCTATCATGAGTTTATCGAATATTGCATACATGCAGCGCCCCTAGCAGTTTAACTTGGAACTGAAACAGCAGTGTGATACGTGCTTCGTCCACGTCAAGCGGTCGGTTCAAGTTATTACCGCTATATCGTTAATCCGCGTTAGCGGCATAGGAAATTCATCGGGATTTTTAATATACTAAACCATCCGCTCAGGAGCAGTGTGGTGGAATACCAGATCTCTATTCCCGGGAGATCTGTGCCTTAGCGGTCGCTAGTAGATTGAAGCCAATAATGTCAATGTCAATTTAAGTCATGAAGGTGTCACTGAAGGCGGGGGCGGCGAGCGATCCCACCTGATCCCCGGTAAGCAGTAAGTCGCGAAGCAGTATTGAACAAACGTTTTCTATCTGGTGTCGGTTGTGAGTCAATGCTCTCGGTATTCAACTTGGATCGTCGTGTGATCGAGTCGTGTCGCAGTCGTCTCGGCCACATGACGTTCCCGTGATTGTATTTTCTCGGTAGGCTGATGGTGAGCCGAGAGCTGCAGTGGTTTGAATTCACTATTGCGTTAAATTTAAAAAAAGAACAGTATTTTTTTTTTCATAATTTGAATATCGCTTTATTCTGCCATGACACAGGTTATATCAGAAAATTTAAAAGTGTAAATTCTTTTGTACAAAGGAAGTTTTAAGTTTATTGGATAATCTGTTATGGCAATTCGAATAATATTTTTCCTTATGTAATTATCCACTGTAGCGCAGGCATTAGACAAATTTTTGTACTTGTTAAAATGGCTTTCGATCGTGAACTTCGATTAAAGTATTTACTATGTAGAATCTAGTTAGACACAATTAATTGTTGTAATAATTTTAACAATTTAAGTGTTAGGGTGTACAGCGCGTGTAAGCGGCATAGAATTTTTTACAAAGGATTTTAAGCGTTTTCGTAAGTCACTGATTAATGTTCTCTATCAATAAAACGTTTGAAATCGAATTTAGAATAGGTAGGTAAAATTTAAAATAATTAATTATTAATTTAACGATTTGCTTACGGAAATGCAAGTAATAAAAAACTGTAATTTATTTTTGTATGTGATCAATTTTTGTTTGCAAAAAGCAATATCAGTATTTATAGTTTTTTGTAACTTATATCGCTTTATGGTGATACTTTGTTTCGGGAATGAGGAGATAGGAACCCCAGTACGATGAAACTATTTAATTATTGATTTTCACAAATTTCGCATTAAGAAAATTGCGCTATGGAACATGGTTTAAAATGCGTCTCATTACAGACAGACAGAAGGACCAAAAACGATAAATTGATAATAGTACTAGTTTCAACTGTAATTTAAAGTATTATTGACGTCATTGTATCCTATAATACATTTACTGCCAGAATTTAAACAGGACTGGGATCTAAACCGCAAAGTTGACAAAGTTCCTCTAAAATTCTCTTTATGATCGAACTGATACTTTTCTATTGATTGTTAAGTAACCTAAGTAAATTACTATGTGGTATGAGGGTAATTTGAAGTCTTATTTGGTTCTCAACAGATTGTTTGCATTTTTATTTAACTGTGTTGGAATAAACCATTTTTGATTATATATCTTTGTAAGTAATTGACATAGATATAATATGTTTTGGGGTATGAACGTTTATTACTTTATTTATATGTGTATTTGAAGTTGCGCTTGTAATATATGTTTTTAATGGAAATGGAAAAACTTTTCATACTGAACAGTATCTATTATTTCTTGGCCAAAGTACGTTTATCATCGCGAAACGTCGTTTTTTCCGCGTTACACTTCGTTTTTTTGGAGGACACGCACGCTTGGTACGAAGCATACGTGCACGTGTCACGTCACACTGGAATGTATTACGGCATAGTATGGCATTTTACGTCTTACTGGGATTCAGATTGTCATACTGTGACATATTACGTCACACTGGGACGTACGTCATAATATTGTGACGTATTACATGACACTGGGGCGCACGTTATATTGTGACGGGACTTAGTCCATTTTATAAGACTTGGTTAACATTTGCCGCGCTTGAAGGTGGCATTATCGACTTGTGTGAGACCTTCGCAGACATACGGCTACAGTTCTAGCAGTATGTATTGGAATCGTCCTCAAACAAATCAATCGCTGTCTGTCACGACGTCTGTCACTTGGCGCGGTCTACGCAATCGCACCTTCATTGTACGCGCGGACGAGTTAATACGCGTTTCAGCGTCTAAGTTCACAATACTTATACTCGGTGCAAATTCGTGGAACGTTGAATAACAATCCGTTGCTTAGCAACCTGCGAGAAACAGGAGAATTAAACTCTTTATTGTTTTGTCAGTTCTTGAGTCTTTTGAATCAATACAATACAATATCCTTTATTGTGCACACAAAGAATATTTTTAAAAACTTACTTGTAAATCATACTATTTGCTCGGTGACAAATGCATAAAGTGTATTAAAACGAAAATTACAAATTATAAAAAAATAAAACAAATTACTTCAATAGGTTGAAAGGTTGTTAACTCCTTCATGATGTCAGAGTATGAAATACTGAATGTTGTGTGTTGTAATTTTTATGTGTGACTGGTATGACAATATTTTTGTACTTGTTCTTAGTTTAATAACTAAACTTCAAGAATATAATGAGTAGTTTAGAAAAAACCTCATTTATATAAGTTGGTGTAAACCCTACAAAAAGTTTTTCATGGTTTGTTTACATTTATTCCGGATCGAAGTTGCACCAAGTATAAGTACAAAATCTGTATAGGTATCTTATATATCATAGCTCGGCGATTGTAGGCGATCGAAAAAGTTAAGCGACAGTTGGCTCAGTCGATATGAGAATGGGTAACCGCTAGTGGCAAAAAATGCCACGAACACTTCCCTGCTTCCTTGCTTCGGAGAGCACGTAAAACCGTCGGTCCCGGTATCGTTAGATAGCAATTGCTAAAACATGTCAGAGGCCTTCGGGCGCCATAAAAAAAACTGTCACTTGGGTTGGCCGCTAACCTCTCCACCAATCCTCATCAGAGCAGCGTGGTTGAGCATGTTCATGTTAGTTGGCCATCAATGGGTTGAAGTCACCATAATACGCAGGGTACATAATGGAGTATGATTGGATTTCAAAGGAATTTGGTACCTGTTGCTATTACGTAATCTGTATTAGTCGCTATCTGTTCATGCGCCAATATTGAAGCAATGTGTTTGTCGCTGCGACGCAGTTCGTTTCGTGCGTGCTTAGTGTTGTACTAAAGTCGTTTCCTAAATTACTCCTTAGTTCATATTCATCATATTTAGAATACAAATATCAGGTACTAGATACTACGGAGCGAATTAAAACCCATTATAAACTCTAGTGCGGCAGTTAAAGTTGATTTGTACAAGTATAAATGTCCCATTACTTTGTCCAATTTTAAGATATCTCGCTGCGTTTCATAGCATTAACCCTTACATTGGACCAACGTTAACATAAGGTCATCGGTAATAATTGCGTTATTTATCCATGTTGGATAATAAAAGTGGTTTCGGCAAAAAATTGTGTGTCATTACACGCGCCGTAGTGGGGATATCCTCCAGTCTTAATCATTGCATGTTTTAGGTATATTTTACACTATTAACAGGAATAATATTGACTTCACAAGTATTGGATAGGAGACCGGTCGATGATTCATTCCTTATTATTATAGTGAAAGAATTTTCCATGTATCTAAATATGATATATTGATGCACACAAACATATTGTAAGATTTTTTTTAATTGCATCTCGCAAAGATATTGTCACACGAGTATTTTATTAATGTTGTTGTATATTGATATATCATGAAATCGAACAAGCGGATGTAGTTTATTTTGTATTTAGTGTAGAGTTAAGAATTCAATTGTATAATTAGTTCAATGACGGGAGGTTATGAATGTATAGGTTAACATGTGGGATCTGTTTTTTTTTTGTTGTGGGCATTCTTTATTTTTTTTAGCTGTGGTACATGGATACTGCATTTATCGAATTGAATCGTTCGTAAAATCACACTGCGTGAGGCCCACTGACTGATATTTATACTGTTAGGCTTAACTCATGAAGTAAAATCATTAATAACTGTATTCCTGGAGAACTGAATCGAGCCATCTTCTATTGGTGTAGCGTTTATGCTGCTTCGTTGCATATTTTTATCTGTTTTATAAGTAGGCATTGTTCCAAATTTAAAATAAAATTTTGGAACAGAGTTCCTGTAAAATCATAACACAAAAATCGTCACGCTTTATTTTTTATTAAGCCTAAAAATCAATGGTGGCTCGATTCTCGCCTCCGAGAATGTAATTGAGGTGTAAATCGATTTGTATTTCCTGAATGTTAACATTGTATATTAGAATTAAAAAAAAAACCCCTTTCAGCAGTCAAATGTTTTAGAAAATACTCACAATTTTTTCAATTACCTACAGCAAATAAATTGTACTACTGAAAATGAAAACGAATAAAAGTAATGAATATTATACAACTATCCGGAACATTGATATACTTTCTTTTTGAAAGACTTGAATCGAAATTGTTGATGTATAACGGTGTTGTATAAAATATGACCAGGGAAACAATTTTGCATATTATTGCTCTTCAGCGCCCCTGCCGTGCAAAAGACTTACTAAAACTTAATTTTCGTTAAAATTTAGTTGTCTTCGTCAGATTTATTTCAAACGTGATTTTTAAGGAGCGCTATTGTGTTGGAACAAGTTCGCTTATAATCCTGAAAAAAAAATTGTCATAGATTTTGGTAATTATGTACAATGCATCAAAAACAAAGTTTTAAAATGTGCAGAATGACCTCTTAGTATGCGATGTATCCTTATATTTTAGCGGCGTACAATTTGTTATAGCTGAGGAAATGTTTCCCAAAAACATGATTTGTCCCATATATTCGCACTGATGACGAATTGAAAAAAGAGTTATCCATACATAGTACTACTTTCGATAAATCTTTGCGTTATTTGGGATTTAGGTTGAGGTGCATTTAATAATAACGAAATATATTGGATTGATTTATAACTTCTTACAAATATCCTCATTATATGTACGGGATCTTTTGAAAGGATTTTTATCTTCAGTGGAGATGTTTAAAATGCATTAAATCTTATGCAGAATGTTAGCAAACTATGTTAAGAAAATTGATCTTTCGCACGGCAGTGTACGTCTATATCCCATCGATCCGCCTGTATGTTTTGTTTACCGTCGTGTGGCGCTAAACCAATTAACTCCTTATATTATGAAGCCCTGTATTTGTTAACTTTTAGTTACGTATAGAATTTCACGATATTATGAACTTATAAAAGTAACAGGTCATGTACAAAGGCGTTTCTCAATGATTGACCATTTATGAAATATGTATATACATTATCTCTTAAGGACCTATTAATTTATCGTATCTGTTTATTCTTATTATTACGTTATGGAGTTAATCGATTTGGCATTTAAGTAGGACATAAAGTTTGTTCAGTCAATTTAACACGACTTGCCTGTGGTCTGTGGCGATACACCAACCAATTGTCTATAGCAAAATAATGTACAGTAAGGACCCGAAACAGTCTAACGCGAATACTAATTATAGATGCAAAATCAAAGTGAAATACAAAATAACAAATTGAAATATTTAGTGGCTGGAGACTTGTTAATAACTCAAAACTGTAAATGTAAACAAATGTAATATTAATTTAATGGAGTATCGAATAAATGTTCCAGACGAGAGATTGAGTTTTATTATCGTGATGTTTGGATTTAAATCTATAAACAGTGCTTATTCGATCTGGAGTTTTTGTCCATACAAAATTGACAAGTTAGCATGGAATGTTTTCCTAGCTTAGATATGAAAAGAAATCCGGACCAAATGTGCACCGCCTGTAGTAATCCTGAAGAAATCTTGAGTAAATTGTTCTGCAATCCTTCATATTTTGTCTTGATACAACCTAATCAGAAAATTATTTTCGACATATATATATAAGTGGTTTTGTCGGTCAAAAATAGAGTTCCCGATTTTCGGCCAATACAATCCTATGACAACTATAGCCATCCTCGGGATTGGAAAGGTAATAAAATAAAAACAAGGTTTGTTATTTATAATTTCATATTTACACATTATGTACATCACATAATTTGACGATTTGTTTAATATTAGTTATAATTCAATACTCGTATTTCTACTCTGGCGTTCCTAATCCACAAAATTTTATAATCATATTTATTATACCAATTGTGACATTAGCACCTGAAGCAAGCAACATGGATGGACGAAGCGTTAAACAGCATTTTGTACTATTAAGAAAGCATTTTAATTGGGCAAAAGATACAGAGGAAATATTTATTAAATGAGTCATACGGACAGACACACCGACAAACACATCGTAACATAAATATAACATCAGTCTCATCTGTTACAATTTCCTCAACGAGTACTTAATTTATACATAAAATTTTATTTACGCAATTTTCTTAATACAACAGCATTGGC